>MKYO02031958.1:56424-77612 GCA_002013955.2 Citrus medica | reverse complement strand
AGGAATTTAGAAATTATGAATTAAGCCTTTCTTTTTTATGCTTTTCATATGATTATGATTGTCATGTGTTTGGGTAGATCTATAATGATGGTTGATTTAGGCGATATTATTGACTTATTTCTAAAACTTCTATGTCTTTTGCTAAATTATTCACTAGTTTAACAATTGTAGTCTTTTTTAGTAAAGATTAATGGCCTCTTACAATGTAATACATTAGTGCTGCATTTTGTGTATGGCTTCTTACAATGTAATACATCAGTTCTGCATTTTGCATGTATATTACATTTTTGTACTGATGCAATACTTTATGATTAGGAATGCAAATATCAATTTGCGCTTATAGTATCAATTTGATATACTGGATTGTGAAAAAATAAATTAACATGTCTATTTTAGGTTGTTGCGTATATTTGATTTGAATTTTTTTCAATGTAGAAACCAAATGCCTACTCAAATCTATTATGTTATTTTCAAAGGACGAAAGCAAGACATATACAATTCTTGGCCTGAATGCTAGAAGCAGGTAAATGGATTCAAATGTAATTCTTATCAATCTTATAAATCTTTATTGGATGCTGAAACAACGTACAATGAGTACAACGACATGTTCGAAAAATTACCAAAGACATCTAATATGGTAGAAACTACAAAATGTATCGTGGAAACATGCAAGAGAGGGTGCAAACTGAAGTGCCTACATGCGACAAAGTTGTACAATTTGATAAAGTCAGAAATGATTGTAGTATTCCGCTTATTTTATCCATTGTATGTTGTATTTTAGGAATGATGATTGCAATATATATTTTGCATAAATAAAAAGATTGTATCCCTTGTTATGTATGAATTGTGATATGTAAATAAAATTATTGTTTTTTCCATTGTGATTTGTGTTGTGTGTTATTTAAAATTACAATTGTATTTATAAACACCGATTTGCATTTTTGCAGCGAGCTGTAAATAGATATTTACTACCATAATAGTTCAGTAGTACAATAAATTGTATTTCCCACATGAAGAGTTTCATGCCTTGGATTGAAAAATGAATTGATCGTTGCAGTAGATAAGCTAATTTGTAATAAAAACCAATTGTGGGCCAACATTATTTTCACGGCAAAACAAAAACATCACGTATACATACATATATATAATCTGATTACATAAAAAGTAATAGTTGCTTGGCAAGTGATTTTTGTTTTTGGATTTTAAAAAACCTTCATCCGTTTGCTATTGCTTATCAGATAACACATCAAGGCTATGAGCAATATAATCCATTAATCCATCATTCATCATCACTATAATTTCAAAATTTTAGAGTCAAATCTAGCCAAATGATAAAGAAAAAAGACTGAACAAGATACAAGTCAAACATCATGACTGTTATCTTCATTACACTGCTGCTATAGTAATTGTTGGAAATTCTCATTTTAAAATCCTTGATAGGTCATCGAAGGAGAAGACTAATGCGACTGCAAATATATGGTGGGACTGATTGCTATAATACACAAAAAAACATTATATTGCATTTCAAAAATATTAAAATATAAGTATACATTAACAACTTGTAAACAACAACTTATTGTGCAACAATTATAAGGAAATGACTGATAAATATTGCTTCCACCGAATTGGAATGGGTATATAGGTACCTAATCAACTAATAAAATATATGTAAAGTCCATATGAATATCTTAAAACTAAAATTTAAATAATTTAATTCTTACATTGTAGTAGCCTATAGTGCCATATTGGTTGAGATTTTCATGAACAATACCTCCTTCTCGTAACGTCTACATATGCTCAATCTTATACTTAGTTACATATCCTCGAAATGAAAGAAAAGTCTAAAATAAAAGTTCACAAAACTTACCATGGCCATGTTGCTCTCCTGTGTAGAGATTTCATTAGGCACATGATAAGACGATAAAGCATTTTCTTATAAATCCTAAAAGATTATTAAAGACAATTAAACTAAGACCAAATGAATTAAAAAAGAGATATTTGTATTTANTATTAATTTGTAGATATTATACTACATGTTCAATTCTTTTGTAATTCAACCTAAGTGTTTGATCAGGTGAGCGACGTCGTTCATGTGATTGCTCCTCTTTTAACATAAAAAGCCATAATTTATTTACACGTATTTCTATAACTGCAGCAACCGAGGGACATCAATATTTCTTCTTGCATTTTTTTGAAAAACAATTCTTTTAAACAAAGTATTTTATCTTTAGAATAGCTTCTTTTTAAAATGTATTAATCATTGTTGTCATGTTCTCATTTTTTGTGATCATTTCTCAATGATGTTGGTGGTCTACTGCCCTATTTCGTATTGAAGTTTAGCAAATGTAACTTAAAAAATATAATACTAAATTTTTTAGTAAATAATAGTTATTGTTACTTGAAAATTAAATTATTTTGATCCTTCACTTTTATGAAATAACTTATATTATCTTTGTTATTTTATTAAAAATATTTTTTAAAAATCATATTTACTACACACAATTAACTATTTTTTTTTTCACAACAGGTATAACTTAATAGTTAAATCGCCTTAATACCAAACATGCCTACCTCTACAATTATAATTGTCTCGCACTTCTGCAATTGTCTCTTCCTCGCCTTCGTTGAACAACTGGTGTATATTGTGGTCTATTCCTCTTTTGTTTATTGGAAGCTTGGAACTTATTGTGTAAAAAGAATGAAGTAACTGAAATTTGTAGGTTGATTGGTGAACCGTTGGCCTCTAGTAACTTAATTACTAACTTCTCTATATTTTTATTCATTAATGGCTTGGAATAAATAGAAAAAAGTATAATGTTTAAATTTTTAAAAATAGTGAAAGAGTTGCAACTACTCCCTACTACAACTACTTCATAATGATTAAAATATCAATAATTTACATTAAACTAGGACTATAGAATATCCGCTAACCCTATAAATAATTATTTAAAATTAAAATTAAAAAGAACAAAAATCTAAGAAAATTTATGGGGAAATCGATATTTGTGAAAAAATTCGGGACATGGAGAAAATTCATTTATATAAAAGAACTATAGAGAAAATTCATTTATACAAAAGAACTACGTATACAACTACACAAGTACAAAGAAAATAATAAAAGAAAAACTTCACAAATATATGTGAAGACTGAAACTTATTAAGTTTTTTTTATATAATATTGAAGATAAGTTAAAATGACATAGTTTAATTCGTTTGTCTTATTTAATATTTTTAAGTTAACAAAACACATATATTGGATGTAGCTTGATGCCTCTATTTAGTGTCAATTGCAATAAACATATCATTTTTACTTTAAGATATATTCAATGAAATGTTAGTTTGATTGTTTACATCGTGTATCAATAGTGAATCTAATTATTGATGAATATTGTATATTATCATAAGCAAATATATTGTTTTTGCAGAAAATAGTATATTAGAGATTTAATGCACAAAAAATCAATAATTTATGCATGAATTCAATTTAAGAATGTGGCCGAGAGAGCAGATAGGTGTACAAAGATTCATTAGATATGGAAATGGTCTAAACACACAATTACGATATAAAAATGATGTTTCTTTACCTCCAAATCCCTTATGTGAGGATTTTTACCAACCCCTTGTGTACTTGTATTTCCTTTGTGCTTGGGGGGAATTTATAATTTTTTTCCTATAAATAAATTGCACAATATGCTCTCAAGTACGATTAACAAAAAGGGACATTCAAGATTTGGCGACACTATTTGGGATTGTCTTTAGTTGAAATTTGGGATATATTTTTGTTTTGATTAAAAAATACTTATGAGATTTGGTAGACTATCATATTATGATTTGCATGATTTAGATAAAGAAAATGATAAATGAACAAAGGTATGACAAATGGACGATAGAAACGATAGCCACAATAACTTAAAAAAAAGGTTAAATATTACAAAAAAGCCAAACAAAACAAAAGAGAAGGAATCAAGCTGCTGCAAACCTTATCTCTTATTTGAAACTATTATACCTTCTTATCTGACCACCATCACAAAATTGGCTATTTTCTAATCGAAGCAAATGATTTGTTTGCGGTCACACGGTAACCTTGTAGGTTTTCTTTTGCCGTAACCACGCCAACCAACCTTGCAAATTTTCTTTTGTTGTCGATGCAGCATGGAGCCAACAGATTGTAGATTTTGCAGATTTTATTTTGTCGTCACCTCTCACTTGTACATACTCTCTCTCTCTCTCTCTCTCACTTTTCTTCCATGGAGGAACTATTTGCATTCATTAATTTGGAAGTTTGATTTTGTTTAATGTTCTTATTTAATTGAATTTGATTAAAATCCCTATAAATTTGAAATACAGTAGTATGGGAGAACTGAGCTAGAGGGCATATATGAAAAGTCTGCTTACTATTGTGTTTATTTGGATGGGAATAGCGCTAAGAAACTAGGAGTCGTCTACGGATTTATCAAAGCCTTTCATATAAATTTTGAAGCTTAAATAGATTTATAGATACAACAAAGTTGTGTTTTTTTTTTCTCATTTTGGCATATTAGTGCATGTTTAGGAGTTAGGATTAAGTATGAGATTATATTAACTTTGGGATTAAATATTTTATCTTATGTTTGGCTACTTTGCTTGGATTGGATCAGGGAGGACAAAATTTAAATTTATTTCTCAAATCATAGGATTAACAATCCCAATTTATAAGTGGGTTTAGATGAGATTAGAATAAGAGAAAAAAATTTATTCATATTTCTTTCATAAATAACACTATTTTTTATTTGTAACCTAAAATTTAATTACTTAATTTATTTATTTATTCATGATTTACTTGAATTTATTTTTTATTTTGTTGTTATAGTCTAATTAAATTGGTACTTTTACTCCAATAAAATTAACTATTTAATAATTTGTTACAATAATTGGTTGTATTAAATTTAATAATCACCAATGTAATATTAAAAATAATCATGGAAATTAATAATACAAGTAAATAATTGATTTTATATATACATTATTTGCTATTTTTTATAAAATAAAATACATCTAAAATATTTGATAAAAATTAATTAAATAATTAAATCGTTTTATTAATTTATATTTGTTTACTATAATTATGACTACCCAATAACTAATTTCCTACATATTTAATGTTGTTTTTAATTACCTTTAAACTAATTTTAATTGTTACTCTTAAATATTCATAATTTTTTTTGTACTTAAATATGATTTAACATTGTCCAATCCGATATTATACCAAATATAATATAATATATAATATAATTAAGCTTAATTCAATCTAACTTAATTCAGTCTAATCCTAATAATTGGTTCAATCCAATCCTGCGTGCCAAACATAACCTTAGGGCCTTAATTGCCAATTTTTATCCCACTTGTAGGATTAAGTCGTAGTTCTCGATCTTGCATTTCTAGTGGATACTTGATTCTATAGTGTTTTAGGACTGTTTAGTTGTGTTCCGTGTAATTATTCATGCATAAGGAATTTAGAAATTATGAATTAAGCCTTTCTTTTTTATGCTTTTCATACGAATATGATTGTCATGTGTTTGGGTAGATCTATAATGATGGTTGATTTAGGTGATATTATTGACTTATTTCTAAAACTTCTATGTCTTTTGCTAAATTATTCACTAGTTTAACAATTGTAGTCTTTTTTTAGTAAAGATTAATGGCCTCTTACAATGTAATACATTAGTGCTGCATTTTGTGTATGGCTTCTTACAATGTAATACATCAGTTCTGCATTTTGCATGTATATTACATTTTTGTACTGATGCAATACTTTATGATTAGGAATGCAAATATCAATTTGCGCTTATAGTATCAATTTGATATACTGGATTGTGAAAAAATAAATTAACATATCTATTTTAGGTTGTTGCGTATATTTGATTTGAATTTTTTTCAATGTAGAAACCAAATGCCTACTCAAATCTATTATGTTACTTTCAAAGGACGAAAGCAAGACATATACAATTCTTGGCCTGAATGCTAGAAGTAGGTAAATGGATTCAAATGTAATTCTTATCAATCTTATAAATCTTTATTGGATGCTGAAACAACGTACAATGAGTACAACGACATGTTCGAAAAATTACCAAAGACATCTAATATGGTAGAAACTACAAAATGTATCGTGGAAACATGCAAGAGAGGGTGCAAACTGAAGTGCCTACATGCGACAAAGTTGTACAATTTGATAAAGTCAGAAATGATTGTAGTATTCCGCCTATTTTATCCATTGTATGTTGTATTTTAGGAATGATGATTGCAATATATATTTTGCATAAATGAAGAGATTGTATCCCTTGTTATGTATGAATTGTGATATGTAAATAAAATTATTGTTTTTCCATTGTGATTTGTGTTGTGTGTTATTTAAAATTACAATTGTATTTATAAACACCGATTTGCATTTTTGCAGCGAGCTGTAAATAGATATTTACTACCATAATAGTTCAGTAGTACAATAAATTGTATTTCCCACATGAAGAGTTTCATGCCTTGGATTGAAAAATGAATTGATCGTTGCAGTAGATAAGCTAATTTGTAATAAAAACCAATTGTGGGCCAACATTATTTTCACGGCAAAACAAAAACATCACGTATACATACATATATATAATCTGATTACATAAAAAGTAATAGTTGCTTGGCAAGTGATTTTTGTTTTTGGATTTTAAAAAACCTTCATCCGTTTGCTATTGCTTATCAGATAACACATCAAGGCTATGAGCAATATAATCCATTAATCCATCATTCATCATCACTATAATTTCAAAATTTTAGAGTCAAATCTAGCCAAATGATAAAGAAAAAAGACTGAACAAGATACAAGTCAAACATCATGACTGTTATCTTCATTACACTGCTGCTATAGTAATTGTTGGAAATTCTCATTTTAAAATCCTTGATAGGTCATCGAAGGAGAAGACTAATGCGACTGCAAATATATGGTGGGACTGATTGCTATAATACACAAAAAAACATTATATTGCATTTCAAAAATATTAAAATATAAGTATACATTAACAACTTGTAAACAACAACTTATTGTGCAACAATTATAAGGAAATGACTGATAAATATTGCTTCCACCGAATTGGAATGGGTATATAGGTACCTAATCAACTAATAAAATATATGTAAAGTCCATATGAATATCTTAAAACTAAAATTTAAATAATTTAATTCTTACATTGTAGTAGCCTATAGTGCCATATTGGTTGAGATTTTCATGAACAATACCTCCTTCTCGTAACGTCTACATATGCTCAATCTTATACTTAGTTACATATCCTCGAAATGAAAGAAAAGTCTAAAATAAAAGTTCACAAAACTTACCATGGCCATGTTGCTCTCCTGTGTAGAGATTTCATTAGGCACATGATAAGACGATAAAGCATTTTCTTATAAATCCTAAAAGATTATTAAAGACAATTAAACTAAGACCAAATGAATTAAAAAAGAGATATTTGTATTTAAACAGACCTTATTTTCTGTGCAGTCTTGTTCCTTTGGACATATTTATTACGAATTAAAGACTCTTTCCTTCGGCAAGGTGGGCGACCTTTACGATGTGTTACTACTGGATTAGTCAGTACAAGTTGAACATTGTTGCTATTACAATTTACTTCGTCAGTAACAGTTCTTTCCATGCTTTCATTATGAATTTGTTTGTTGCTGCTACAACTTGCTGTACCAGTAATAGTTTTTTCCACTTTTCCACAGTGAATTTGCTTGGGTAGATATTTCATTGCTTTCTCAATCCAATCCAATATCATTTTATAGTTATTTTCATTATTAGAGGCGATGTCTGTAACCTCACTGAAAGTGTTATACCTTTTTTCATATCTTTTCTACTGAATGGACAAATTTTGCACACTATAACTAACTTTCATCTTACTATAGCATCTCCTCACATCTTTCCTCCACCTTAATAAAATGTATATTTCTGAAAGCAATTCAATTGAGTTACGTATCAGTACTGCAAGGGCATGTATACAAAGAATCTTCCTAAACTGAAACTTTGAGCATATACAATTAATTTCACACTCAGCTTCTTCGAAAACAACCTCAAAGATTTTTTTTTCTTACCTTACCCATATGATTCACTTATTTTATATATTGATCCCATAGAATCCAATATATCGCAATACATCAGTGCAGTTAATTCTAGTTGGAATTCTTTAAATTTGGAGATGGTGTACACCTCTTCAAGTTGCTTCTCCATCTCATATCTTGTTACACATGATGTCCTTTTATTAAAATATTTGGCATCTACTTGTCATTATAATTCAACTTTCCTCGTCAATAAATTTTCATCTTGCTTCACAAACTACTTTATATTTGTTTTTGAGTTAACAAACCCATAAAAAAATGCATTCATACTTTCATTTCGCTGAGTGGTTGACATTCCTACCCAAAAATAATTTTTCAAATAATATGGGACCTAACCATTTTTTTCATCGTATAAACCATTTAACCAATCATTATCCCATAAATCATATTTTGTAATCACATCATGCCAAGCTTCCTTGAACACATCAGAACTTAGTAATCAGAAACAACAAAAAGCAAGGAAGAAATAATACATTCACATTATTTAAAAGCCCCTAACTTCTCAGGTACCTTCTTCATTATATGCCATAAACATCATCGATGCCTAATAGTAGGAAAAAAAGTTTTCAATTGTCTTTTACATTGTCTTGTCTTGGTCTGTAATGATAACTAAGGAGAGGAGAATAAGACATGCATGATAGTCATGCCTCAAATTTTCAATTGCCTTTTGCATTGTCTTGTCTTGATCTGTAATGATACTAAGGAGAAGAGAATAAGACATGCATGATAGTCACGCCTCAAATAACCACATAAATGTCTCCTCATCCTCGCGTGAAAACAATATGCATCCTAACAAAATAGGCTGGCCATGATGATTAACTCCAACAAAGAGAGCAAATGGCGTGTCATGCTAGTTGGTCAGATATGTAGTGTCAAATGTGATAACGTCTCTAAACTATTTTTAAGATGCCCTACTCCATGGATCTGCCCAAAATATATTCTTTAATAGATCCTCTTCATTCAAATTAGTGCCAAAAAAAAAAGAACCTTACATTCTGCTTGTTTTTTCTGGAAATACTTTAAAAGCGCCATAACATCTCCTTCCTCAAGCTGTGATTGTCTTGTTTTGTCAACAAAATTTCTACAATCTTTTTGCAAGAATGAGACAATTTCATGCCCATCACCTTCAACAACAATAGAATTGAAATTTTGGACAATTCTAATTCCCGCAGAATTATTCATTTCAATTCGCTTTTTGGCACTTGCACTAATTATGCGATTGCATAAGAAATACCTAGCTTTGTCTGGACTTAATCCTTGGTTGTGTTGAAGATTTAAAATTCGAAGAAACCATTTTCCATCTTCATTTAGACAATCTCCAATTTTTGCATCACAACTGTTTTTCACATTAGGTTTCAACTTCAATGTATTAGCATATTTACTTTATGACTTGTCACTACAATTACATGCAAATGTTACATATTTTACAATTTCATCAGTCCTTTTCTTAGTAGTTTGAACCTTCACAAGAATCTTCTCTTGTTTACCATAGGCATTGTAAAATAAAAATATTTCTTCATGATTATCAAATAACATTTTAAGAGTTGGCTCATATTTTTTCGATTGCACAATTTCAACTACATTGTTGGCTCATGTTTCTTGTAACTCTTCAAATGCATGCTCATTTTTCAATTTCTCAATTTCTACAAAATAATTAACATTTGTATTAAGAATAAGTAATTGGAAACTTTTAAAACATTTTTGTCCAGTAAAAAAAAATCCAAACAATTAAAATATATAAAATGCATCCAAATTTTTTTACAAATTTAATCCATTACTTCCTATCAATTCAAAGTAAAAAAAAATCATAACAATTTAATATATAAAACGCACAAAATCTACGAATTTTTACAAATTTAATCCATCACTTTATAACAATTTAAATTAAAAAATTTTTAACCATTAAAATATATAGAACACAACGAAAACTAATTTTATTTTATTGTAATGGGAGAGACTAACTTTCCAATTAATCAGCAATAGTTTTATCAAGCTGCCTCTGTTTGCAGATCTATTATCGCTGGTTTTGTTTCACTTTTTTTTCCTACTACAAATCCAAATCTGACTTCTATCCCTTCTTCCTTATGGCCACTTTTTTTTATATTATTGAAATCAAGCAAATACAGAGCTAGAGCGCCGAGTGCTATGGAAATACAATTATCAGTTGTGCTAAACAACTAAAATATAGATATTAATTTTGCCTCCTCACGCATAACTTTTGCCTTCCACTTTAATCACTATTTTTAAACTCTCATCTTTTATTCACGCAGCATGTGCATTATTTTTTATTTATTTTTTAAAGTTATTGTGGACCCATGAATAGGGGTGGGCACGGTTCGGTTCGGTTCGGTTCGAAATTAAGTAGAACCGATTTAAATCGGTTATTTTATAAAAAGAACCGAATAAGAACCGAACTCAATAAGAACCGAACTCAAACGGTTCTTTTCGGATCGGTTCGGTTTTTTCGGTTCTAGGCCTATTGGGCCTATTTTGAATTTTTAAATTTTTAGCCCATTGGGCCTCATGAATGTAATAATTTTTTTCAACAATTAATTTATCCTAATTTTATTATAAATATTAACAATAAATGCAAAGTATTCAAAACACATTTTATCACTAATAGCTTACTAACTATTAATAAGATACTCCCAAAATATGAAATATTAAAATTTCAAAATACATAACCAAACTCCAAATACTCCATCTATAAAGACTTACAAAATTGTAACACTTACATATATATACCCCTGATTGTGTGTATGCAAGTTTATATTAGTTATCTTACACAATCAGTTAAAAATTAACACATGTTTGATTTGAATAAAATTAAAAAATAATTTAGTTTTTCGGTTCGGTTTTTCAGTTCAGCTAAATGAACCGAATACCGAACCGACATTTCGGTTTTTTTTACAAACGGTATTTTCGGTTTTAAAAAAAATAAAAACCGAACCGAATTAGAAAAAACCGTCGGTTCGGTTTGGTTCTTTTAAGACTACGGTTTTTTTGCCCACCCCTACCCATGAATATGAGAGAGAGGACA
Organism: Citrus medica; assembly: GCA_002013955.2. Taxonomy (NCBI): domain Eukaryota; kingdom Viridiplantae; phylum Streptophyta; class Magnoliopsida; order Sapindales; family Rutaceae; genus Citrus; species Citrus medica. Next base: position 66,442 of record MKYO02031958.1, on the reverse strand, counting down.
CAAATGTTGTTGTTTCTATCGTCTTTTTTTTAAATACTGATTATACACCAGATTACTGTATTGCATAGATATTTACAACAACTACTATTATAGTAAATATATTACACTGATTGTAAGCAGATATATTACACTGATATGTACAATCAGATATATATGGTTGGGACTTACATTATTACATTAAATTCTATAAAGTACATGCCTAGACAAATAACACTGATTGTAAGCATATATATTACACTAATATTTACAATCAGATATATATATAGTTGAGACTTATATTATTACATTAAATTCCATGAAGTATATGCCTAGATAAATAACCCTCACAGAGGGAGGATGTCCTTACTCCATTCGCATTTCGTAAAAGAGAATGATTTATAAATATTAAAAATATTTAGCCCCCACAATACTCCATTCGCAGGCTTGAACCACTATCCTCACGATTGTGAGGGCAGCAGCCCACCACTTCTACCAAGGCCGAAATAGCGTGTTTGTCATCTCTTTGTTGTGGTTTTAGTTGTTTAGCACAACTGTTTAGATAAATTAAAATTTACCAATCCCATAATAAATTGTCCTGTTACCATCTCTAATCTCGAAAGCTCAATTGTGTGACTTCTAACCCTCCTCTTTAATTAATCACCTCATTTCAACTCTAAAACAAATGTAATTATACAAGAGGTTAACATTTTATTTAGGTGGTGCATTTTTTTTTTTTCATTTTTCTCTTCCTTACCAAAAGTCAAAAACTCAGGGGACACTAGAACAAGTGACAAAAATATCGTTTCACAGCCCCAAGTTGCGCATCTCGAATCTTATTGGCTACAGATAAATACATACACACCCCGGCCAAATTCTACCAGTGTACGTCTCATGGCCGAATTCAAAATTAAAAATTTCCCCTTCCCTCGCCAGCCACAGCCACGCACAACTAACACACTACCAAATTCGAACCACCCTGCTGACAATAACACTTCACCTGCCGCCATCTCAAATCCAACCACCCGACACAACACAAACCGAAACCGCCAGTTTTGCCCAAAATTTCAGCTCCCTTGTCCGAATTTTCAAATCATTATTTAAAAAAAAAATTAACTCCAAATGAAAAAACCCCACATTTCGAGTTCTCTGGATCGTACATGGCTACCCCCTCTCATCTCAATCTCCCTACTCTCACTTTTAATTATCCTCACAGTAACTTTTAGCCACAGTAAATCCTCTTCCTCATCTTCTGATTTTACCGTCTCTGACCAGATTTTGGACAGCCGATTTGGTCAACCGGCGCTGCCGAGACTTGCGTACTTGATATCGGGGACCAAAGGTGACGGTGCGCGCGTCAAGCGCGTGCTTCAAGCAGTGTACCATCCGATGAATTACTACGTGCTGCATCTTGATCTAGAAGCTTCGGATGGCGAGAGGCTCGAGCTTGCCAAGTATGTGAAATCGGAGAAGGTGATTAGGGATTTTAAAAATGTTATGGTTATTGGCAAGGCTGATTTGGTCACGTATAAGGGGCCTACGATGATTGCTGCTACGCTTCACGCGGTCGCGATTTTGTTGAAGCAAGCTATAGATTGGGATTGGTTTATTAATTTGAGTGCTTCTGACTATCCTCTCATGTCACAAGATGGTATTTATTGGTTTTTATTTTGCTAAATGATGATTTATTTATTTGTTGAATTGTGATTTTATGATAGTATTATGGTTGTAAAAATGTCAATAGTGAAAGGATATTTTGAAATGGCCTTTTAAGGTATGTTTCTAATTGTTGTATTTTTGGTAAATTTTGAATGTACATACTGAAGTGTTCTATGAACACCCGATTTTACTTGATAGCTAATGTTTAGCAACTATTCATCAACTTATAGTCATCCGTAGACAACTAGTGATTGTATTTGTCATCTCCGTGGATTAAAAGTCACAAGCAAACCTTAATCCCAAAGATGCCCTTAGTTTCATGGGTTCTGTGATATTTTATTCGGGTGGAGGTGATCCTTGATTCCATGGTAAATGTGCATTCTCTTTCCTATCGAAAACGAAACTGGCATGTTGTTGTTTGAGATGCTGGAAATTGGGTAGAATATTTCATAGCTTTCAGAATGGCTGGAATGTCAGTGTGAAATACATGCTGTGTAAGTTACAAATGGAATTGGGTGGGAACTTTTCTAAAGCACATGGTGTAAGTAGGACACTGAGGACATAGATATTTTTATCCCACTTATTGAAGGACTCTTTGCGGTATTAACTTCACTAATATTAGGAAAGGAACAGATTCCAAAAGTATGTTAGCACCTGAGGACTATAATACCTTTACCTGCTTAAGTGTGTTTATATACAGTTGGAGCGGGGAAATTGAAGTATATATTGACTAGAGGAATGTGAACTAACATTCCTCTAACAGAGTAGTATAGTGTTTGATTGATTTTAGTATTAAGAAGTGCATTGTGTTTAATTTGCGTACTTTTGCTGTGATATTATCATTTGTTCTGACTTATTATTTTTGCTTTTTGATTCAGATATTCTGCACATTTTCTCGTACTTGCCTAAGTATCTGAACTTCCTTGAGCACACGAGTAGTATTGGTTGGAAAGAGTGAGGATCCAGTGCTTTCTATTGAAATGATCACTTAATGGGCTTTACATCTGCTGATTGGATTTTATGCATGTTGACCTATCATTTATCTGCAGGTATCAAAGAGCAAGGCCCATCATCATCGATCCAGGGTTGTACCATCCAAAAAAATCTGGCGTATTTTGGGCTAAAGAGAAAAGATCCTTGCCTGCTTCTTTCAAGTTATTCATGGGTATTGTTCTTACATTAGCTTCGATTTCAGTCCAGATTATCACTTGTCTATGTATAATTTCTCTTATCTGTACAAGCTTATAAGGAAAGCTATAACCACCCCTGACTATGCTTGAAGAATTTACTTTTACATATACAGCCTGCTTTACAGTTTATATATGATGACAACAAAATAATGATGCTGACCTTTCTAGAATTGTAAGCCTGGAGCACATGCTACTCTGAAAGTGCAAGATTTTCATATTTTCTTCTAGATTTTTAGTTGTCTTGAGAGATCCTTCTTGCCTTGCATGCAAATGCCACTTAAATAAAACTCACCTTTATCCCCATGAGTTTTGCTTAATGATTTCTTTTGCCTGATGTATGCTTTTGACTCATAGAAGACTGCACTTAAGCATACTTTGTTGAGCTTTTCATGTTTTGTTATGTTAGTTTGTAGTGAGTATTGCCTTGTATTCTTTCAATGCTTCAGAGTAAAACATGACATCATCTCTATTTCTTTGGGCATCCTATTTTTTTGATTCCTCGTGTTAAATAGGGAGATAAAATGCCATTTCAAAATTACAGAATTACATACAGTGGGTTGTGTTAACATCTCATTTTAATATTCTATTTGTTTTATATTTATTATATCATACTCAGTTTTTAAACTTTAAAATGACTATTTCCAGGGTCAGCATGGGTGGTGCTGACGAGATCATTTCTAGAATTCTGTATTTGGGGATGGGATAATCTCCCTCGTACTCTCCTCATGTACTACGCGAATTTCTTGTCATCCCCAGAAGGATACTTCCACTCAGTCATCTGCAACCACAAAGACTACCAAAACACGACAGTAAACCACGACTTGCATTATATAAGGTGGGATAACCCTCCGAAGCAGCATCCAATGACTCTAACATTGAAACATTTTGATGACATGGTTCAAAGTGGTGCCCCTTTTGCTCGTAAGTTTGTCAAGGATGATCCGGTTCTGAACAAAATTGATGAGAAGCTCTTGAAGAGATCAAATAACCGGTTTACTCCCGGAGGCTGGTGTGTTGGCAACTCTGCTTTTGGTAAAGACCCTTGTTTAGTCTATGGAAATCCTTATGCTGTTAAACCAAGTGTAAATTCTAAGAGGTTAGAGAAACTAATCGTTAAACTTCTTGATCCAGAAACTTTTAGGTCAAAACAGTGTAAATAGTTTTGTAATGCTTCATTGCATTTTTTTTTCCCTTTTCCAATGTTTTTCAATCCCAGAATGTGGATATCATGTGAAGTAGTGGCAGCTGACCGGCAAATTTTAAAATTATTAGGAAGGGATATGATAATTTGGGCTTTTGGTCTCAAATTTTGGAATTTCAATTATTGCCCAACTTTGTGAGAAGGGTAGATTTGCTCTATTATTGTAAATAGTAGTAAATTGTTCTGTAATTACTGTAATTTTTTTTAATTCAAATACTTAATGAAATTAGATTAGAAGTGGCAGTTAACAATGATGTAGGTGGGAGGCTACGTATTATACCGTAATATCAAAGAATTAAATCGAGAGTGGAGCAGCTTGCAATGCATATAACTTGCTGTAAACTCAAGAGTTTTGAGAGAACTTTATAATAATATGATTTGTTCCTTGGACTCTCATCTTCATTGTAAACATTACTCCATTGTAATTGAAATCTCATCTGTGGATTTAGGGAACTAGCCAAACCACATAATCACTGCAGTAAAAAACGAGGCACATCTCTCCAATTTCTTGCATTTGAAGAAGCTCTGATAAAGAAATTTTCCTATCCCGTTTATGTTTGTATATGAAGATGAATGCTGCCGTACGAGGCAGCGAGGGTGAACTTGGCTACATTTAACTAGGCCGCCAAATTATGCCAGAAGATTAATTAATGGATTGGTTGATTAGGCCCCAGTTACATGCATATATTTTAATTGCATGGATTGGACTATTTAATCTTATCACTGGTTTAATTTAATTGGAACTCTTAGCTGTTAAGACTTGTTCATGGGCAAGTAGATTATAGATACTAGATAGGCCTAAGTAAGGTTTGCTAATTAATAATGAAATAATTAATTATCTCTTAATACAAAATGTTATTCAGATGATGGGGGTGGGAAAATTTCTTCTCCATTTGGGAGGACACCGATGTCATGGCACCCTGTTTGAGGGAAGATCTTCAATTTTCATTATATCTCTAATTCAAACTACAATTTTTTTTCTCCGGTTGTTCTTATATTGAGTAATGCTAACTTCTCAATTATAATCTTAGCAAGTAAGGTGGCACTCACTGCCGCATCACAATTATTGGGATAGGATTTAGGTGGCACTCATTGCCACATCACACTTGTTAGGATAGGATTTAGGATAATGACTGAAAAGTGTTAGCTTCCTATTGATCTACTGATAGCTCAATTGGTTGGTCTTTGTCATAGAAGCAAGAGGTCAATGATTAAACCAGGTTGGTTAGGGTTTGTATAAAGATAGAGAACCAATTATTAGCATTATTTGTGGCATTTTCCAAGATTTCTTGAGATCCAAGTAATGGTGGCGCCGTGGATATATGGTCATACGCTAAGGGAAACCCTAATTTGTGGTTCTCACTAACAATGGAATATGAGCCTTGGAGCTTTAGAAAATTCGATTGGGAGGTATCTAGGATGAGCGATGGCTGGTTCTTGATTTGAATAAAGTTTGATTAAAAAAACAGAAGATAACAATCATTAGTTTCTTGGTAACCAAGGCTCTATGTTAGGGTTTGCAAGGATTGAATGGCGAATGAAGAACTTTAGAAGGATTGGTAATTAATAGTTGAAAGTGACTGGTCTCAGTATGTTTATTGTTGGTTTTGGCTTTTACTGTCTAAGTATCTATGGGCTTTTCAAGTGCCTTCTCTATTTTGTAGGGAAGAGATTATTTTCCATTTTAAGATAGGTTTTTATGGTCTAAAATGTATCTCATGCGAACTAATTAGCCTTTAGCCTTTAAGTAATCTATTTTAAACATGTGGATTAAGCAATTTAGGCAAGTTAAAATAGAGTTGATGGGGGAGAACTTTTCTAGAAGCTAAGATATGGAAATATGCCACCTATGGCCTTATACGACCCGAAATCAAGATATAAGCCTATACCACCTACGGATTTATACAACTTTATAGAATTATTAGTTTTACACCAACCAATATCACAAGGTTATTTCTTTATTTGGTTAATTTAGCTTCAACTTCAGTTAAGGCAAGCTCTATTATCAACTCAAGTTAAGGCAAGGGACATTATAGTATTTTTCACATTTGTAAATCACCATTTAGAGTTCACAAAAAGGTTTTTACCATGCCGAAGGTTAACATGATGGTAGGCATGACATCTTTGGCAAAACCATTAAATAACATTTATATTGTCATTTTATATTTACGTAGGTGGTTTATAGGAATGTAATTTCAAAAATCTTCAAATTCGTTACTAGTTATTATTGGGGCTAGATTTCAATCGTTCTACATGTCCTACGTTGACTAGCTAAAAACAATTTTGATCACTTGAATTGGACTTAGGGCGGCTTGCTAAATGATTATGATCTATTATGTTGATCCACCGAGATATGATTTATGTGTTCTAACTTTAAATGGCACTTTTAACTATTGAAAAGCAGACTATTTGAGAAGATCCAAATAATGGGTTTATTTGTGGGAGCAAATCATGACAAGGAAAAAAAAAACAATTATTAGCACTCTTTATGGCGTTTTCAAGATTTCCTGAGATCTAAGTAATGCTGGTGCCGTAGAGATTATGGTCATAATGCTAAGGGAAACCCTTATTTGTGGTTCTCAACAACAATAGAATTTGAGGCTTGGAGCTCTAGAAAATTCGATTTGAAGGTGTTTAGGATCATGGGATGGTTGGTTCCTAATTTAAATAAAGTTTGATTAAAGAAACACAAGATAACAGTCTCTTGTTTCTTGGTGACCAAGGCTTTATCTTAGGGTTTGTAAGGGCTTGCAGGGATTGAATGATGAATGAATAACTTTAGAATGGTAACTATTAGTGTCTCTGTATGTTACTGTTAATTATGGTTTTTTATATCTAAGATGAATGGTCTAGAGTGCTTTTCATGGCTCCACAAATACTATAGTTTTTGACTAAGCATAAAATGCCTTCTCTAATTTATAGGGAAGAGATTATTTTCCATTTTAAGATAGGTTTTTATCTTGTAATAAGTATCTCATGCGAACTAATTAGCCTTTGAGTCATCTATTTTAAACATGCAAAGGCTATAATGTGGATTTTGTAGTTTAGACAAGTTAATACTATTTATAGGAGAGAATTTATTTTTTTTAGAAGCTAAGACATGGTAATATGCTGCCTGTGGGCTTATACGACCTAAAAATCAAGGTATGAGCCTATACTACCAATAAATTTATATAGTTTTATAGGATTATTGGTTTTACATCAACCAATATCACAAGGTAATTTCTTATAGGCTAAGATGTTTATGGGCTTAGCCGAACATTTGATGCGATTTAGATCTTCTTATTATACATCCGTGCTTTCCAGATCGTGGTCCACAAGGGTCATAAATGGTGTCTTAAACAATGGCTCGGGTCCATTAAGTAGCAGGTAGTGTTGGGCGATTTGTAACGCCACACGCTCGATATTGGGCCTAGTGTACATTCTTAGGCATTTTCAGCATTTTGTGGTGACCATGGGCTATAGACATTGGGTCAAGCGTCAGATTTTCAGGCGAGGCTCAACTCTTCGTGGCGCTGGGGAAATGGCACTGCTTCAGACTTTAACACTTTACAGCGTCCAATCCCATGACGAACCTCTCTGTTGCGCGTCACGAGCGAGAGTGCCTCAACGCGCAGAAAGGGAGCGTGAGCACTAGCGCTCAAGTCTTATATATTCCCATGCAAAAATAAAGGGAGTGGGCAAGGGAACATACCGGACCGGGAAAAGGTTCATTCGGTCGGGACACTTCGACTTATTGTGATTGTACTCACCAAAGCATAGGAATTAACTTTTAATTTTTAATTCCCTTAACTAATTTTGTTTTAATAAGATATGAATTAATCATAATCATAAGCATAATAAAAAATAAAACTTTATGCAAAATTACCTTAACTAATTCTGTTTTAGTAATGATATAAATTATCCATAATCATAAGCATAATAAAAAAATAAAAAATAAAAACTTTACAATATGTAAAGTATTATTGCATATGTAGAACAAACTAATATAAGCTGGTTTGCACTCTCAAATTAACACACTCACTATCACTCTAGCTTAGCCAATTAAGCTACTTTTTTCATGCAAGAGGAGAGCCACTAACAACTTTTTTGTGAGCACAGAGCAAAGCTTATAAGTTAAGAAACTGAAGTATTGCCTTCTCTGAACCCTAAAAAGTAATAAAACAAAAAGAGTCAAGTGAGAAGGAACAAACAAGAAAACTTAATTTAATATTATATACATAAATAATTATATTATATATATAAAGCAGCCCACCTCCTTTATTTCTGCTCCTCATTCCACATATCCTCTTCTTTCTTTATCTTTCTCTTCTTCTCCTTTCTCTGAAAACTCTCTTGTGTTGATGTGATTCTCCACTATAATCTCACAAAAATTTAAAAACCCATCAAACTTTTACAAAAAGGAAAAAAATCAATAAGCTAGGCACCATGGTTTTTTCTTCAATTCCAGCTTATCTTGATCCAGCCAACTGGCAACAAGTAAGTGTTGTTTTTTTTTTCTTTTCCTTTATATTTTCATTTTTCTACTTAGTGTTTCTCTCTTTCTTTCTTTGCCGAAAAAGCAAAAATTCAAAAGATAAATATTCTTGTAACTTTTTTTATATATCTAGCAGTTTGAATATACCAGATATTTGATTTTTCTTTTGCTATGCTTTTTTTTTTCATTTTCTTTATTTTTACAGCAACCAAATCCTCAAACCGGACCTAGTACCGGTGTAAGTACACAGTTTGTTCAACCTCAGGCACCACCGCCGCCACCTCCACAGCCTCATGGAAGCGGCGGAGGTGGTGCAGGCTCAATCAGGCCTGGTTCAATGGCCGATCGAGCCCGGATGGCCAACGTACCTATGCCAGAAGCAGCACTGAAATGCCCTCGATGTGAATCAACCAACACAAAGTTTTGCTACTTCAACAACTACAGCCTCTCTCAGCCTCGCCACTTCTGCAAGACTTGCAGGAGGTACTGGACTCGAGGGGGTGCCCTTAGAAATGTCCCCGTTGGGGGTGGATGCAGGAGGAATAAACGAAGCAAAGGTGGAAGCAGCGGCTCATCAAAGTCTCCTGTCAATAGCACCGATCGCCAAACAGCTTCTGGTAATAATTCCACAAGCACAATGTCTTGTAATAATAGCGGTGGAGCTAGTGATATTTTAGGCCTTGGACCACAAATTCCGCAGCTGAGATTCATGACACCTAATTTACATCATTTCACAAGTGAATTCCCAAGCGGGGATATTGGGTTGAACTATGGGTCACTTACAGCGCCTCCAGTGGCAAATGAGTTGAATTTTGGTGGCTCTCTTTTGTCATCGCTGGCTGGTTTAGATCAGTGGCGGTTGCAACAGCAAGCTCATCATCATCAGCAGTTTCCCTTTTTGGGTGGTTTGGATTCTTCTTCTTCTTCCCCATCGGGACTGTACCCATTTGAGGGTGGTGTTGAGGCATCTGGTTACGGTGTCGGTGGCAGTGCGGGTCAGATACGGCCAAAGATTTCAAGTACTGGGATTGTTAGTCAATTGGCGGCCGCGGCGGCTCCGGTGAAAATGGAGGAGAGTAGTCATCATCATCATCATCAGCAGCAGGAGATGAATTTGTCAAGGCAGTTTTTGGGGATGCAAGGAAATGAACATCAGTACTGGAGCAGTACAACTGCTGCTGCTGGTGCTGCTGCAGCTGGTTGGACAGATCTTTCTAGCTTTAGCTCTTCTTCTACTAGCAATCCTTTATAAAGATTTGGTATCTGGCTCTCTGCTGCTAGCATGTGTGGGAACTGGGAAGTACTATTAAACGGTGAAGCTTCTGTCATTATTATTATTATTTTTTATTTGGTTAGTGTAGCTTCAGTTAAAGAAAAATCAAGCACAAACTTACTTGCTTTTCAAGATTCAACTCCATAGCATGGAAGTTTGAAAACCTAGTCGTCCAAGATGGAGGTTGATCAGGGCTTTAGTTTAAAACCCTAGAATTAATTGGTAGGTTGATCTTTTTTTTT
>MKYO02031958.1:30600-54707 GCA_002013955.2 Citrus medica | reverse complement strand
GGGGGGGGGGGGTCAAAGGCTCAAAGAGAGAGAGGTCTCACTAACACCATTTACTCACAGTGTATGAAGAATGTCTGACCATTTCGCCTGTTTGACGCGCGTGAGCACGTGTACCTTGCACGACTGACTAGGCGACAAACCACTGATTTGTCAGTACGTGGACCTGACAGCGGCTCCGCGTCTAATTTGATCTCACACTTCACGCGTTACACTGCGGCGTGCGTGGGAGTTCGCAAAAATTTCATTACACAACGACAACAGTGACAGATTTTGCAACTCTCGGCTTTGCTTTTGTTAACACATCGGCAGTTCGTTTTCTTCGCATTTGGTCATCAAACAGATTTTACTGACACAATTCTGCGTCTGGTCCAAACTAATATAAAACGACTTGACTTGGCTCCCACTTCATTTTAGGGCTCACTCCTCTCAAAAATACCATAGAACAGCGACACATGATAGTGTCATCATAACCTAAATAACATTATTTACTAAACTTGTACCTAAATAACGTTATTAAGTCTATACTTAACACTACAACTTTGCTGTTGTTAGTATATGCATGCTGACTTGTTTAAATTATGAAATAGATTAATAGAAGTTTATGAGTTTTTGTCTTTTACTATATCATTACATGATAAGAGAATATTATCTTGTGCCGACTTTTGAATTATTCTCACCCAAAACAGAAAATGATCAGTGTCGCTTTTGATTTAGATGTCAAGGTCACAAATAAGATGAAATTTTCTTTCACGTTATACTTAGAATCATATTGCATTTTCTTGATGCTTCTTACTTTTGTTTTATCTTTAAATTAGGATTCCGTATTTTCATACACTCTTTAATTGCATGCACTGATGGATTAATGTTATTAGCTGAGAAATTAGTGTAAGATGTTTGTCTAAAGTAAGACAAAATTTCAGCAGTATGGGCTAATGTTCTATTGGGTAGAAACTAGGAAAGGAAAAATCCTTTTTTTTCTTCTTTAAATATTATAGTCCACAATACACAATAAATGTAATGATAGGCGCATCAAAATTCTACCAAAACCTACTTTCGTGTATTATAATTGATCTTCGTATGAAATCAACTCTCTAATGGAATTTGTCTTGTTGTATTATAACCGAAATCTAATTTAAAAAACTGGCGTATCAAATCAACTCTCATATAATGAGAAAATTTACTCCCGCAAACATGACATGACTTGAAATCTCGATTTAAATATGAGCCGAGGAGTTGATTAACAGCCCGTCAATGAGTAGTGGTTTCCCAATGAAACAAAAAACAAAAATAAAAAAATAAAAATCTGTCTTAAAAGAAGCTTCCTAATAATTAATAATGTTGTTTTAAGGTTATAATTAATCAAACATATATTAATGTCTTCCAAATGGGATTGGCAATCTTGAAAGAAAGGAATCTGTTAGCTTGGATTTGCTTTTGCAAGAACCAAGGCTGCTTACCAAGAACGAATAAAGCACATTCAAAACCGTAAAAGAAAGGCACATACACACACTGTCTCTCTTGAAAACAGCCCTATTTTGATAGCAAATGAAAATAATAATCACACAGTTTTGGTCGGTCAATGAGTCATCTTCAAAGCACATTGATCAAAGATAACATGTTATATATACAGTGATCCCAAAAATTTATATAAATTCGAGCATCTTCTTCTGCCTTATTAACTTCTATAAAGGAACATAACAAGTACAAGTAAGAAGAGGAATCGAACCAAAACGATTGGGGCTCGGAAATCCAAGCCAAATCTAAGCTGCATGCATACCATATCCTACACATAATATTACTCAAATAATGTTCAATGAGTAGTTCATATTGATGTGCCCACATGAATATTTGTGCAATTCTAGCACTGCAGCTTTCACTTTTCTAACGTCCTTGTTAATTATCAACAAATGGAGAAAGAAAGTAAGAGACTGAGATTCCAACCTCTTCTCAGTTCTCACGTTCTCCCACATGTTCTGATCTTAATCATACACGTTCCTGAATTTTTTTTTAAAGATTCTTTTAGTCATTCTTCTTACAAATTCCCACGACCCCACTTGACTGTTAGTGTGTTTTGGATTTGAGTAATGATATTTGGTCCAAATAATGATAAAGGGGCGATAGAAACAGTAATGTTACATACTAGTGCACAGTTTCATTGAGGTGCATCAAAACAACGTTGGGCACGCACAGTAACTTAGTTTATGTTATTTATTTATCAGGGTGAGTCAAATAATATCACCTTTCTTTTTATTAAAATGTTACTAAGGTTATATAGGTTTAGTTTTGAAGTGTTGTGGTTTAAAAGTAACGGCCAAATTCAACTATAAACTATAAGTACCTATAAAATAAAAATTAATAACAATGGTATATATGATTTTTATAGTTAATAATATATATTTTTAAAAAAAAGTGATAGGATCATATAAACCCTTTTTTATTAAAGACATGCTAATTAAAATCAAATTAACGTCTAATCACAGAGCCTAAAATATCATGTATTATTGATGTGCTAACAAAGTTAAGCTAGACAACAACATACATATACTACATTTTTCTTATACATTTTGATTTTTTTAAACTTTTCCCTTAAAATAACAGTATATTTTAAATTCTGAAGATCAAATATTAAGCAAATGATTCATTTATCTTTTTTACCTTAAAATTTTTTGTATCATGAAAATTATTGGGTTTTATGAAAATAATAGAGAGTAAGTGATATATGTTTAATTTCAGTGGGAGAAAACTGACAATTTCCTTAATACTATAGACAGTGCATAGTGTCAATGAGGTGTACCAAAACAAAGTACTGTGCCATGTAGTAATATTGTTTATGTTGATCATCTGCATGGGTTTGGGTAAATATCATCATTCTTTGGATTTGGCTGTCACTAAGTTTAGGTTTGATTTTGTGGAATTATGGCTTAAAAGCAACGGCTGCTAGAGAACAACGTAAATATTCTGCATTTTGTTTGTTGTTGGTCAAAGTTAGCTGCCAACTTAAAATTAATGTTTACCGATAATTATTGCTTTGACCGCATAATTTTGAAAGCTAAGTTGAATCATAACAGTTTCAAACTGTCGAACATACCCTCTATTGAAGTAATAGCTTTTAGTTTCCTTAGTGAGGTTAAAATTCGCAACTGCAGTTTCCTTAACTAGGCTGTTTAAAACACAATCATTCAACAAAATCATGGCCTTAAGTGGAATTCTGCGTTGTCGTTTTCAAAGATGGCTACAAGAGCCTCAGTATATCCTCCATCGAAATTTGTTTATTTTGTGGTGGCTGGGCCTAGCAGGCTAGCGGCTATTGAATGGACTAATCAAAATTTCAAGACATTACTTTTATGATGAGTAGCATCCGAAGATGTCACTTTTTCATGTGCCCACTTGGAATTTGACCATAAAGATGAACTATATATGAGACATCATGTGTGCTGGCTTAATATCAGTCGTTGGATAAGAAAATGGATGCAATTTTCAAAGATGAATTATTGGGTCTTAATTCTTAATCAATAAGGTACTTACGTTACAACATATAACATAATATATAGATGCCTTCGTAAATACTATATTATAATAATAATGTGTCACAAATGCACGTGTGTGAATATATATACAAACCACAGTTAATTAGTGTAATGATGTGATTTGAATTCCGAACTTGAGTACTTGATTCTTTGAGATAGCTTGATTCTTATTCGAATCATGTGCTTGAAATCACGCTTTGACATTTAATATTGGCATTATATCTGGCACTATATGTACTCTATTTCTAAAGCTCTTCGTATATTCATTTGGGTGCCGATGGGGTGTGTGTGTGTATTTATTTATTTGTTTTTAAAGTAGTAAAGATTAATGTTGCCATGCAATGGCCAAGGGGGTTCCTGTGGCATTTGTTTTATTTTTTAAAAAAATGAAAGATGAATCATTGTGCGCTCTTGTAGCAACTAAGCAAAGTGATCTGCCATATTTTTCATGCAAAATAAAATGGAAAATGCTAAGTATCAAGAAAAACGAGAGAAGGACGAGAGAATGAAGCATGTGGTGGGAAGAGAGAGAGGAAAAAAGCTAACAGTAGAAAAAGAGAAGAGGCACTTCTCTCGTCCTTCTCTCGTTGTTCTTGATATTTAGCAGCACTAAAAATAAAATTTTAATTCTTTTTTTTATATAGAATAATATTTTAATTCTTGAATGCGTTTCGTCAATCACAAATCATAATTTTCTTTTCTTTTATTTTCTTTTCTTTTTGTTGCATTGTATTATAAGTTGATTATAAACTCTTGTCAGTTTCTCACTGATCGACAGATATGGGGTCTCGATTGCGTAAATTTTTGTTGTTTTGTCTATGCGTATGTATGCATGCAATGGATATGGAATTATGGATGCTTGCGTGAGCAAACACTCAGGATTTGTCTTGTTTTTTTTTTTTTTCCCCCACTCATGTTCTTTAGTTCTTATGATTAGACGCTTATAAGCCAAATTGCTGGTACAAATTAAGAACAGAAATTTTCTTTGACCAATCTGCATGACGCAGATTTTTTCTATAAAGATGAGCAAAAGAGGAGCCTATTGCTAAGCAGGAGACCAGAGAATACGCTATCAAAGATGGCCCCATTCTCACTCCTGCATGCTGGACACCTTAATGTAATGATGCAAGTATACAGTCAACAATAGAAAGCTCTCGCTTCTTACACATTACACTACTGTTCTTTTTCCAAACAGCTCTACCCATGATACAACTCAACCAAATGTCATTACATTTTTCACATTTTTTTGTTTTAAGTTAGAAAAACGCTACGTGAACTATACCCCGACAAAAAGGTGATAAAAACGTGCCTAAAATGACGTCACCACGAGTATTTTTAAAAGATAAGTAAATAAACGAACCTAAACTGACGTTATTTGGAATGTATTTTCGTTAATCTTTTGTTAGTATTTCGTTTAAACAGCAGATTAGTAAGCTGTAACATTACAGCAGCTGTATTATAAATTGACTAATGCATCAACCTTGGCCATTAAGAAAATGACCTGCTCGTGTCATATGCTAGACTCCTAATGTTAGGTTATTATTGCTGATGCAGCTATATTCAGAAGAAATTGCAAACGTTTTTTTTTTTCTACCGAAATTTTCTCTTACCAAACTAGCCACGCTATTGGAAGACAGGAGAGGTTAATGGGTCTCTATCCAATAGTAATTTGCCCGAGGTTTCATAGACCATATATGTCAGAATGTGCTTTTTTCATTAGACCCCCTTTTTTATCTCCTTTTTTAAAATTTGGAAACTAGAAGCAGTCTCAGGTGAATTCCTAGTGAAAAATAAAAATAAAAACCACTAACAATTGGAAAAGCAGGCCCAGCTAAAATTTGGGCATCGTTTGGTACTGAGGTTGGGTTAAATTCTAAATCAAGTTTAATAAGCTGTAATGATACAGCAGCAGCACCTGTATTATATGTTGATTTGAGTCAGTAAAGTTATACAAACAGTGGACCCCTAATTATTTTGGTATTAACATAAAAGTTTTGCATCAAACTTAGCCATGAAGAAAATGACTTGCTTATCATAATCTTAGTGCTAGGTCGTTGTTGCTGATGCAGCTATATTCATTAAAAGTTGCCGACGTTTTTCTTCCACCAAAATTTTCTCCTATTGGAGGACAAGAGAAGTTAATAGGTTTTAGAAATTTTGCCCTAGATTTCATCGCCTATGTACATCCATTTTTCATTTGACCATTTTCTAAAAAAGAATTTAGAAAATAGAACGAATCTTAGTCTATGATATTGAAGTGTTGTACGTTTTGAGCCACAACTTGTAATTGCAAAAAAAAAAACATTATAACTATGAAATAAATGACTATGGTACATGGTAAATGTAAATTTTATATGCTAATTTTCACAAAAATAATAAATATGTTACAATTTTTTATTTCTAAATACAAGTATGAGATAAATTTCATACCAAAATAGCGAATATTTATTAAATACTTTAACATTATCACTTAAAGCTACAGCTACCTTATCATAGCTAGAAAAGAGGGCTGGAGGTTAGGATGATATCCCAGTTTTCACAGTTTGGTTTCTTCCATTCATTCACAGAATAAGCTGAATTACTTGAGAATAAAAATAAAAACCATTAACAATTGGAAATGGAGGCCCATTAACTTGGGCCTAATTTAGTGCTGGCTGTGAGCATTTGGGCATGGCTGGTCTCTTCATTTCATGGGACAGCATAATAATCCAGATGCACTGCAAGTCTTATAAAAGATTGTGTGATGAACGGTAATATTTAATCCTGTCAAATTTTCAAGTTAGAGCTCACTTTTCAAGTAATATTATATATTTTAAAAAATATTTATTAAAAAATAAAAGATAAATATTTTTTCTCTCTCAATTTCTCAGTAAATTAACTTCTCATCTCTCTCAATTTTTTTTATTAAATTGATTCAAAATATAAATCAAATACCAACTACTCTTAATCAAATACCAAGTTGAAATTGAAAAAAATCTTAAATTATCATACAAAACAAAACTAATATTATCAATAACGATAAAACTTATCAATTGTTTATAAAATCTAACAAAATTCAATATGAAAACTCATCATATGTTGGTGGAGGTAATGAATTGATGGTGAAAAAGATAGGTGGTGGGATATTGAGATTGATAATGCTAGAGAGAGGGAGGTGTGGGGGGAGAGGGAACAAAATAATAAAAATAATTTTTACAATTTTTAATAAGGATAATTTTAGAAAATAATAAAACAAATTAAAAATTGAGGGGTAGTGAGACAATTTGAGAGGACAAATTTCAGGAAATAGGATATATTGCCATAAAACTAAAGGATAAAATTCTCACTTAAGGAGATGATTAGCAATGCCTATAATTTACAAGTTAGCTTCTGGTGGATAATACCTGAAGATTACATTCAGGCATTCTCAAAATGATAGTGCAAAGTTTAGCAGCACACAAACCGGTGTCCAAGATGTACTAAAAAATCAAGACAAGAAGCAAATATATTGCTGCATAATATCGGGCGCCACTCAAGCTGCCATAGCCCGGGAGATAACCTACTCTCTCAACGAGATTACATAATTGGATGGGTAGATAACCTCTCCTACAAATAAACTTATATGAACACAAATTAGAATACGAAGTTAAATTTATCAGAAATCATATAAAGAAAAAAAAATCTATGAACAAAAATAATTTACCAGATAATGAAGTGCTCTTATAATTTTCCACAATCCGATGCTGACTTCATATATAGTGAACTTGTATCAAAGTGCAAAGCAAATTCCACCGAATGGTTTAAAGCTGCAGAAAAACTAAACTGGTATGAAACCAGTCCAACTTATAATTTGGGAAATTGCGACTAAAACAGTGAAATTATTCCACATTGTAGATATAATGAATCTGATAAAATGTACATATGATTTCTCAAACATTGGATTCATAAAGATCACAACATCCGTACATCTCCTGCTTTATCCGAGAAAACGAAACCTCTAGAGAGTTAGGACAATAGATAATGAGGGCAAACAATAGTACTGTTGGGAAATTAAATTTTCTCTTAAGATCACTCCAAATAATTTGTCAAGCAACAAATTAATAGAAAAATTAAATGGAGAATACATTAATCACACAACACAAGATTTACGTGAAAAACTCTAAATTTGGAGAAAAATCATGACCGTTGTCAGAAGACAACTAAAGAAAAATATTCACTATGTGGAAAATTATTAAAACCACACTCTCAGAAATAATTTTCTCTTACCCAAGCCCCAAATACACTCATTTTCTCACTAAATTCTAGAAAACTTCACAAAGCCTCAGCTCTCTTTCTTTCACAAGAAAATGGATTTTGAAGATGCTTGAAATTTATGGAGAACCTCCCCTTTTATAGCCAAAAATGGCTATAAAATAATTTTTTCCTTAAATTTCTTCATTCAAATATTTGAATGTTGATTTTCAATCCCCAACTTTGGCAAGTGCTGCCATTGTTGAGATTTCTCCCATTTAGAGATTTGATTGAGAATCAATTAATCCCCACACCATTCTTATTGTCTTCACCTTAGTCATAATCCTCAACATAGAGAATTATCTTACTCTACCATAAAGAATATACCACTTAAATTTAATTACCAATTCTAAGAATTTTATATCGGCCATGTCAAAATATCATGTTGAAATTTATGGTGCAACATCCATGTTGGTCAAGCATCGACATAAATTCCACCACACACCCTACATCAATACCAACCATGCCTCGTGTGCAAATCTTGTGGACCCGCTAGCAGTAACACATCCCATTTCATGGTACTAGTGATATACCATGAGGATGTCATCATCATCTATTTTACAATGGACCATCGTTTCCTACGATGATGAGAGACTTATCATTAGCAATGTTATTAGTATGTAATCTGGAGCCACTTGCCGATCTTGCTCTATTTCTCATATGACAATCTCTTTTTAGGTGCCCTGATTGTCCACACCCCCAGCAGACTCCTTTCTTCTTATATTTATCTTTCTTCCAATTCCCCACAACTGCCAAAACTGAGACATTTGTAGTTTCAGTACTTTCACCACTCAATCTTCTTTCTTCTGAGAGTAAAGTACTAATAACTTCTTCAAGATTTATTGTCTCCTTCCCATACATCAAAGTAGGTAACAATGGTTTGTATGAAGTTGGAAGTGACCACAACAACCTAAGCGCCTTGTCTTCATCTTCAAATTTAACTCCAATGGCTTTTAGTTCTAACACAATACCATTGAGAACACTAAGGTGACCAGAAATTTTTATACCTTCAACCATTTACAGTGTGTAAAATCGCTCCTTCAAGTACAATCGATTTGAGATGCTCTTTGTCTGATATAACTTTTCTAGCCTTTCCTAAAGATCTTTTGTTGTAAGAATATTTCCTACATTTGCAAAAATATTTTTTTACTAGACACAGTCGTTAGCACTTGCAGCTATATCATCTAACTCTTCCTAATCTTCATCGCTTATACTAGCTTTTCTGAGTCACTAGTGGAAGCAGACAATGGCTTCCCCTTTAATGCCTTTGTGTAACCCAAATTGAATCAACACATCATTGACTTGAATTTTCCACAACCCAAAGTTTTTTCTATTTCAAATTTCACCAAACTTGAAAATTTCAATCATGACATATTTGCTTTGCAAATAGCCTTTGCTTTTCACCACAAACTATTCGGATTGGCTCCCACTGCTTTACGTGAATGGTACTGTATACGTAAATAGTATTGTATGCATGAATAATACCATCTACGTGAACAGTCTCGACACAAAAATCTCAATCAGTGGCTCTGATACCACTGTTAGGAAATTGAGCATCCTCCCAAGATCACTCTAAGCAATTTGTCAAGCAACAAAGTAATAGAAAAAATTAAATGGAGAATACACCAATCACACAACACAAGATTTACATGAAAAACTCCAAATCCAGAGAAAACACACTCCCGTTGTCACAATACAACAAGAGAAAAATATTCACTATATGGAAACTTATTGCAACCACACTCTCAGAAATAATTTTCTCTTACTCAAGCAACAAATACACCCAATTTCTCACTAAACTTTAAAAAATTTCACAAAGCCCTCAGCTCTCTTTCTTTAACAAGAAAATGGATTTTGGGGATGTTTGAAACTTATAGAGAACCTCTCATTTTATAGCAAAAAATGTCTATAAATTTTTTTTTCTTAAATTTCTTCATTCAAAGATTTGAATATCAACATTTAAATATTTGAATGTTGATTTTCAATCCCCAACTTTGGCAAGTGCTGCCATTGTTGACAAGTACAACATTTACATGACTATTCAGACAACATTTTACATGTCCCTTCTTCAAAAGCACTCTAAAGACATGAAACCAGACAACAGAGTACCTGATTAAACATGCAACCATAGAATGTTTACCAGTTGGGAAAACCAAATTCCTCATCCATTCATGTGGAGTTTTCTCATTTGGTTTTCTATGCTTATCCAATTTCCCCTTTACAGTCAACCTCCTATGCATTAACGCTCTTGGCCTCAAACCCCATTTCCTCGGATAAGTATCTATATCCATTACAACCTCTTAATCTTTGCCACAACACCATGATCACATGTTTCCATCACTACAGTAGTCATTTCTCTAATCCCCAGTGCAATGGTTTCCCTTTTAGTGGTCGCACAACCCCGGAATCATCAACTTCACCATATAACAAATCGTATTCACAACATAACCTTTCACCACCAATCTCTTATAACTATTTAACAACACTTCCAATGGCATTACAACCCTCCTCAAATAACTCTTGTTGATGTAAACAAATAAGCTTGCTATCTTTTTCTTCTTAGACTTTTTCTCTTTTCTTGCATTTCCTCTGTATGTGTTCTTCGGCTTCTCTTTTGGCTTTTTTAACCTCTTTGCTGCCTTGGCTTCTATGCGGCTTGGCTTCTCTAGTGTCTTTGTCGCTTGGCTTCTTTAGCTTTTTGCTGCTTGGTTTCTTTCTTGCTTTACTCTTTCAATTTCTTGTTCTGCATCCATGCCGTTTAGCTTTGCTTCGATTTTCTTCTGGTGTTCTCTGTTTTTTGCCACCTTTTTACTGTTATAATCTCCGTCCCTTTTATATATTTTATATGTATCAATGTCTTGTTAAATTACACCTGTCAGATTTTAATCCATGCATAATTAATTTTAGGTAAATTATCATTTGTATACCCTTAGTTTACTCCATTATAAAAAATACTACAACACTTTGAGGGTGTATCAATCGCCCACCCTAAGTTGACAATGTATCAGTTGACCACGAAACCGTTAGTTGTCGTTTAAGTATGATGACGTCAGAAGGATAATTTAGCCTTTTCATATGATACAACTGATAATTTAAGGGTATATAAGTGATAAAAAGAGAATTTAAGGGTATACAAGTGATAATTTTCAAGGGTAAAATCGTCAATTCACTGTAATTCCGTTAACTTTCAAACGACAACTAACGGTTTGGTGGTCGGTTGATACATTTTGTCAACTAAGGGTGGACAATTGATACACCCTCAAAGTGTTGTAGTATTTTTGATAACAGAGCAAATATAGGGTATATGAATGATAATTTCCCTTAATCTTATTATAAAAAAATAGATATTGTCCATTAAAATTACAAATAATAATTTCAGTTTAAACTAGTCATATTTTTTCTTTAACAGTAAGCGCTCTATTGTCTTATATTTTAAAATAAAATATAATACAATGTTTAATGTGATTTAACTTTTAGTTAGACACTTGCTAACATATATGTCAACATCTTAGACCACTTGAGCAAGTATCTCTTATGGTTCTAAATATTTAAATAACCCCTTTTTTTTAATCTAAATAAAAATCTTGATACTATAGAGATATATCAAAGAAAATAGTTAAATATGAGTAAATATAAATATAATCGATGAAAAAGAGGATAGTTATCGTAATTATCTTAAAAGATTTAGTTATTTCGACAAAGATGATGAAAATTGAGTAAGAAGTCAAAATAAAATGCATGAAAATGATTATCACACAGCTCGCCACAAGCGTAAATCTCAATGGTCAGAGAATTCTTCTAAGAAGGTAGATTTCAAAAATAAAAGAAAAAGAGATGATATAAAAAAAACTTCATCAATTGCTCCTTTGAATATCAAAGCTGCTCAAGCTGAGGTTTTTCCCTCTATTGTAGCTTTTATTCCAATTTCAGCATCTTTGAATTCAAGTCTTTGTTAATCTTGCTGGCTTGATTTTTGTGCTCAATCTTTGATTATAGGTACTAGCTTATGAATTTTGAGACTAAGCTTTGAGGCTGATCAAGGATCGACCTTTTAATTTTAAGTATGGCTAGAGCATAGGAAGTTAATTTTCTAATTAACTTTTCAGCTGTNTTGCGACTAAAACAGTGAAATTATTCCACATTGTAGATATAATGAATCTGATAAAATGTACATATGATTTCTCAAACATTTGATTCATAAAGATCACAACATCCGTGCATGTCCTGCTTTATCCGAGAAAACGAAACCTCTAGAGAGTTAGGACAATAGGTAATGAGGGCAAACAATAGTACTATTAGGAAATTGAATTTTCTCTCAAGATCACTCCAAATAATTTGTCAAGTAACAAATTAACAAAAAAATTAAATGGAGAATACATCAATCACACAACACAAGATTTACGTGAAAAACTCTAAATTTGGAGAAAAATCATGACCGTTGTTAGAAGACAACCAGAGAAAAATATTCACTATGTAGAAAATTATTACAACCACACTCTCAGAAATAATTTTCTCTTACCCAAGCCCCAAATACACTCATTTTCTCACTAAATTCTAGAAAAATTCACAAAGCCTCAACTCTCTTTCTTTCACAAGAAAATAGATTTTGAAGATGCTTGAAATTTATGGAGAACCTCCCCTTTTATAGCCAAAAATGACTATAAAATAATTTTTTCCTTAAATTTCTTCATTCAAAGATTTAAATGTTGATTTTCAATCCCCAACTTTGGCAAGTATTGCCATTGTTGAGATTTCTCCCATTTGGAGATTTGATTGAGAATCAATTAATCTCCACACCATCCTTATTGTCTTCACCTTAGTCATAACCCTCAACATAGAGAATTATCTTACTCTACCATAAAGAATATACCACTTAGAATTAATTACCAATTCTAAGAATTTTATATCAGCCATGTCAAAATATCCTATTGAAATTTATGGTGCAACTTCCATGTTGGTCAACCATCGACATAAATTCCAACACACACCCTACATCAATACCAACCATGCCTCATGTGCAAATCTTGTGGACCCGCTAGCAGTAACACATCCCATTTCATGGTACTAGTGATATACCATGAGGATGTCATCATCATCTATTTTACAATGGACCATCGTTTCATACGATGATGAGAGACTTACCATTAGCAATGTTATTAGTATCTGATCTGGAGCCACTTGCCGATCTTGCTCCATTTCTCCTATGACAGTCTCTTTTTAGGTGCCCTGATTGTCCACACCCCCAACAGACTCCTTTCTTCTTATATTTATCTTTCTTCCAATTCCCCACAACTGCCAAAACTGAGACATTTGTAGTTTCAGTACTTTCACCACTCAATCTTCTTTCTTCTGAGAGTAAAGTACTAATACCTTCTTCAAGATTTATTGTCTCCTTCCCATACAACAAAGTAGGTAACAATGGTTTGTATGAAATTGGAAGTGACCACAACAACCTAAGCGCCTTGTCCTAATCTTCAAATTTAACTCCAATGGCTTCTAGTTTTAACACAATACCATTGAGAACACTAAGGTGACCAGAAATTTTTGTACCTTAAACCATTTGCAGTGTGTGAAATCGCTCTTTCAAGTACAATCGATTTGAGATGCTCTTTGTCTAATATAACTTTTCTAGCCTTTCCTAAAGATCTTTTGCTGTAAGAATATTTCCTACATTTGCAAAAATATTTTTTTACTAGACATAGTCGTATAGCACTTGCAGCTCTATCATCCAATTCTTCCTAATCTTCATCGCTTATACTAGCTTTTCTGAGTCACTAGTGGAAGCAGACGATGGCTTCCCCTTTAATGCCTTTGTGTAACCCAAATTGAATCAACACATCATTGACTTGAATTTTTCACAACCCAAGTTTTTTTCTATTTCAAATTTCACCAAACTTGAAAATTTCAATCCTGACATATTTGCTTTGCAAATCAGCCTTTGCTTTTCACCACGAACTATTTGGATTGGCTCCCACTGCTTTACGTGAATGGTACTATATACGTGAATAGTATCGTATGTGCGAATAATACCATCTACGTGAACAGTCTCGACACAAAAATCTCAATCAGTGGCTCTGATACCACTATTAGGAAATTGAGCATCCTCCCAAGATCACTCTAAGTAATTTGTCAAGCAACAAAGTAATAAAAAAATTAAATGGAGAATACACCAATCACACAACACAAGATTTACGTGGAAAACTCCAAATCCAGAGAAAACACACTCCCGTTGTCACAATACAACAAAAGAAAAATATTCACTATATGGAAAATTATTGCAACCACACTCTCAGAAATAATTTTCTCTTACTCAAACAACAAATACACCCAATTTCTCACTAAACTTTAAAAAAATTTCACAAAGCCCTCAGCTCTGTTTCTTTAACAAGAAAATGGATTTTGGGGATGTTTGAAACTTATAGAGAACCTCTCCTTTTATAGCCAAAAATGACTATAAATTTTTTTTTCTTAAATTTCTTCATTCAAAGATTTGAATATCAACATTCAAATATTTGAATGTTGGTTTTCAATCCCCAACTTTGGCAAGTGTTGCCATTGTTGACAAGTACAACATTTACATGACTATTCAGACAACATTTTACATGTCCCTTCTTCAAAAGTACTCTAAAGACATGAAACCAGACAATAGAGTACCTGATTAAACATGCAACCATAGAATGTTTACCAGTTGGGAAAACTAAATTCCTCATCCATTCATGTGGAGTTTTCTCATTTGGTTTTCTATGTTTATCCAATTTCCCCTTTGCAGTCAACCTCCTCTACATTAACGCTCTTGGCCTTAAACCCCATTTCCTCGGATAAGTATCTATATCCATTACAACCTTTTAATCTTTGCCACAACACCATGATCACAGGTTGCCATCACTACAGTAGTCATTTCTCCAATCCCCAGTGCAATGGTTTCCCCTTTAGTGGTCATAAGCACAACCCCGGAATCATCAACTTCACCACATAACAAATCGTATTCACAACATAATCTTTCACCACCAATCTCTTATAACTATTTAACAACACTTCCAATGGCATTACAACCCTCCTCAAATAACTCTTGTTGATGTAAACAAATAAGCTTGCTATCTTCTTAATCATAGACTTTTTCTCTTTTCTTACATTTCCTCTGTTTGTGTTCTTCGGCTTCTCTTTTGGCTTCTTTAACCTCTTTGCTGCCTTGGCTTCTATACGACTTGGCTTCTTTAGTGTCTTTGTCGCTTGGCTTCTTTAGCTTTTTGCTGCTTGGTTTCTTTCTTGCTTTACTCCTTCAATTTCTTGTTTTGCATCCATGCCGCTTAGCTTTGCTTTGATTTTCTTCTGGTGTTCTCTTTTATATCTTTTATATGTATCAGTATCTTGTTAAATTACACCTGTCAGATTTTAATCACTGCATAATTAATCTTAGGAAAATTATCATTTGTATACCCTTAGTTTACTCCATTATAAAAAATACTACAACATTTTGAGGGTGTATCAATCGTCCACCCTAAGTTGACAAAATGTATCAGTTGACCACCAAACCGTTAGTTGTCGTTTAAGTATAATGACGTCAGAAGAGTAATTTAGTCTTTTCATATGATACAAGTGATAATTTAAGGGTATACAAGTGATAAAAAGAGAATTTAAGGGTATACAAGTGATAATTTTCAAGGATAAAATCATCAATTCACTGTAATTCCATTAACTTTCAAACGGCAACTAACGATTTGGTGGTCGGCTGATACATTTTGTCAACTAAGGGTGGATGATTGATACACCCTCAAAGTGTTGTAGTATTTTTGATAACAAAGCAAATATAGGGTATATGAATGATAATTTTCCTTAATCTTATTATAAAAAAATAGATATTATCCATTAAAATTACAAATAATAATCTAAGTTTAAACTAGTCATATTTTTTCATTAACAGTAAGCGCTCTATTGTCTTACATTTTAAAATAAAATATAATACAATGTTTAATGTGATTTAACTTTTAGTTAGACACTTGCTAACGTATATGTCAACATCTTAGGCCACTTGAGCAAGTATCTCTTATAGTTCTAAATATTTAAATAACCCCTTTTTTTAAAATCTAAACAGAGATCTTGATACTATAGAGATATATCAAAGAAAATAGTTAAATATGAGTAAACATAAATATAATCGAAGAAAAAGAGGATGGTTATCATAATTATCTTAAAAGATTTAGTTATTTCGACAAAGATGATGAAAATTGAGCAAGAAGTCAAAATAAAATGCATGAAAATGATTATCACATAGCTCGCCACAAGCGTAAATCTCAATGGTCAGAGAATTCTTCTAAGAAGGTAGATTTCAAAATTAAAAGAAAAAGAGATGATATAAAAAAAATTCATCAATTGCTCCTTTGAATATCAAAGCTGCTCAAGCTGAGGTTTTTCCCTCTATTGTAGCTTCTATTCTAATTTCTGCATCTTTGAATTCAAGTCTTTGTTAATCTTGCTGGCTTGATTTTTGTGCTCAATCTTTGATTATAGGTACTAGCTTATGAATTTTGAGACTAAGCTTTGAGGATGATCAAGGATCGACCTTTTAATTTTAAGTATGGCCAGAGCATAGGAAGTTAATTTTCTAATTAACTTTTCAGCTGCTGGAGCTGTAGGTTAATCATAGATTAAACCTTTTAATTTAATGGCCATGAATAAGGAATTAATTAATAGATACGTTTAATCTCAAAAAATAGATTAAATCTATCATCTCAATCATGCGAAAATAAGAATATTCATTTCCCAAGATCATTGTTTTGCTGATATATAGCATATATTTACAGCTCTTCTGGTTTTAGTCATAGATTACTTGGGAGTTTTATACATAGTAGAGGCGTAAATTGATAATGTTCGAAAGCCTTCGTAGTTTTTTCCCTTCTATGCCCGACAACCTATAGAGCCTCTTGATCTGACTTCGCCAATCTTCAAGGACCGTCCCAGTTTAGACCTAACTTTCCAGATTTAGATTTTTGGTTGTTGTGGAAGATTTTCTTGAGAACTAAACTTCCCAGGTGAAATTATCTGTCTTTGACTTTTTTGCTGAAGACTAAATTGGTTTGCTTGCTTCCAAATGGATCAACGCTTATTTTCTTTTATTTTCTAGTAAATCTAGATTATGGTTGAGCTCTTTTATTTTAGACATGGAAATTACAATTTTACCCCAAAATTTATCATAACTGTACTATGGCCCAAAACGTTATAAATTTTATAAATATGTCCAATTTAATAATCTCTAAATAATGCTTGTTACTTCCAAAACTTTCTGAAATTATGATATGACGCAAAATGCTATGAAACTTTTCAAATAAGTCCTCCAAAATTTCAAGCAATACTTGTTAATTTCAAAGTTTTCAAAACTCTTTCAATTAAACCATAAACTTGAAAAAACAACTAATTTCATAAAATCATTTTTCCATTAAATATAAAACCTTTATAATGTGAAAATAATGATTTATTTAAAATGTATAAAAAATTATTTGAGCTTAAAAAATTAATCATTCTTAATCTTGTTTGTTATCATCAAAATCAACATTATGGAAACATATATGTTAACAATCTCCCCCTTTTTTATGATGACAAACATTTCATGTATTTAAAGAATGATTCCACAAATTGCTCCCCCCTAAATATAATCTTCTCTTTCAATTTGCCAATTAGCTAAATTAACAAATTTAAATACATATATTTTTCTCCCCCCTCATCATCAAAAAGAAAACTTAATTGGCAAAGAAAAAGAGTAGCAAATTTTTATAAATTTAAAAATATGTATTCTTCTCCCCCTTCATCAATAAAAAGAAAACTTAAAGGAAAATAATAAAAGTAGTAAATTTGTTACCCATGTTGTCCGAGTAGAAATTTTGATAGAATCTCCCCTTAACAACAAGCACCACCTCAAATACAAATTTAATAATATTACAACCGTGTAATTATTATAACACAAAGTTATCATATAAAACAACCATGCAATCAAATCATCATCATATTCCAAAATCATCAAAATCATCACCATAATCAAAACAATACTCAAAGAGCGTATTATTCTCCTCATTTTGACAACATCGAAATGATATATTACTTTATCTCCCCCTTTGGACAACAAAAAAGTTCAAAATGCATATTATCCAAAATCATATTAGATGCTCCCCCTAAATAAATGGCCAATTTAAAATTTTAACCAAAATGATTTTATCAAAAAACATATCATATTTATCTCTCCCTTAATCATAAAAAAAAAGATAGATAGATGCAATCGAAACAAAATCATCAAAGAATAAGTCGATGAAGATATTACCCATTTTGTGCGAGCAAAAATTTTGGCAAAGTCTCCCCTTAAAAATGAACAAATCCTTAAATCACAACATGGTTAAAAAAATTTCGATATAAGCTTAAACAATTATAACAAACCAATACCTCCATCAATTCATCAAGCGACACACATATAATCATCAATCATCAAAATTACTATAAATCCATGCTTATACCAAAAAAGAACATCTCAATGATTAATCAAGAAACATATATAAAAAAAATATTAAGCATGCAATTAACTAAAGAGTTATAACATAACAATTATCATCCTCAATCCATAATTAAAAACAACAATGCATATGAAAATGTAGGTGCACAATTTAATAGAGAACCAAGGTAAAATCCATAAGGTGAGCACACTATGAAAGTGGTAAATTTGAAATACCCAAAATGCACAAATTCGAATTATCAAGTTATTGAGTAAAAATGGTAAGTTTGAATTAATTAAAATGATTTTAGAGATTATTTAAGGGGATGTATAGTGTTGATTGGAAAAAAAATTGGTGGATTTTAAAGGGAGAGAGAACCGAATTGCCGAATGAAGAGAAATGAAGAACAATTTATATATGCACGAATATGGCTTGCCAGATTTCACTAACCGGCTAACCGGTTAGTGTACAGAATGGTGAAAAGCTGAAACCGGCTTTCCGATTTTTGTATCTGGTTGCTCGGATGCTTCTTATAATTTTTCAAAATACATTCGGCTTACCGGTTTGAAGAACCGGCTGTCCGGTTTTGAGGCAGAAAAGGAGCTTTGCAAATCTGGCTTACCAAATTTCATAACCGGCTGACCAATTGTTGTCCAAAAATGAAACTTTCTCAAACGGCTTACCGGTTTTCCCATCCGGTTATCCGAAAGTCGACTCGAGAGCAACCAAAGCTAATCCGGCTTACCGGTTTGCTGAATCCGATTATTCGGAATTTGACTCGAGAGTAATCAATAAGAAAAATGGTTTTCCGGTTGATTAGAAACGGTATAGCGGTTTGGACTTAGAAATCCTTTTGCCTCTTATTGAATTTTGGTTAAACCATAAACTTGTATTGTACACACCAATTTATCTTAAAACTTGATCAATTAAAAATCATTTAACTTTTCAATAAGCCAATTAGTGCATGAAACATATACGCATACAAGACCAAACATATGAAATCATATCAAGCAATGATGTCAATTTTATAGATGAATGATGATATAACACAATTAACAGCACAAGAATCCACACATATAATTCATTCATCATGTATATATTTTACACATATCACTCATTTATCAAGCGTAGGCATTACATAATCATCAAAATCAAACAAATCTATCATGATGAGTTAACAAGTTATCATCATAAATATATAACCATGCAGCATGATAAAACACTCAATGTTAAACACAATGATAATTCAATCATGTAACATACAAGTATACTTTCACAAATTCAAGCTACTATCCATTTTCATGATCTACTCAACATAATAAATAGGCAAGATAAACTTATCTACTTCATGTTAATGCACTTAATGTTATGATACCAAATGAAATGTTAAATATTTATTAAGATTAAAAGACCATCACTTATAATCAATAAAGCAATAATTGTTACCAAAACAATTAAATTATCTTGCCTCATTATTTTTTGTTAGACCATGATCAAGTGATTATCCTCACAAGCTTCATCAAAGAACTCTCCACCATTCCTTGTTTGTGATACCTACAAAAAAATATTCAAGTTGTGTACTTTGATACCTAAATATTCTTGGGTCCTTGAGTGTTAGGAATTGTTACTTTTGGAATCCAAACACATTTTACTCCATAATATGCATTTCTTTTAATTGGACATCTATTCTTCATATGACCATTTTGATTGCAATAATGACATACAATTTTATGATCACTTGTGGAGGTAGCTTTAACAAAATAATTCTTATAATATTTTTGTTTCAACTTAGGCTTATACCCAAGTCCTCCTTTATCAAATACACATTTTTTAGTGCTTAACAATTTTTCTAAGTTCTTTTGACCATTTGTGAATTTTAACACAATTTCATAGAGCTTATATTATTTTTGTTTCAACTTAGGCTTATACCCAAGTCCTCATTTATCAAATACACATTTTTGAGTGCTTAACAATTTTTCTAAGTTCTTTTGACCATTTGTGAATTTTAACACAATTTCATTGATTTCATTACTCTTTTTCTTAAGCACATCATTTACTTTCAATTTATCAACATGTCATTTTTCATGCTCATACAAAATATTTTGTTTAACTTTAAATGATGCAATTCTATCATGCAACATTTTATTATCTAACTCTAGTCCTTTAATCTTTTCATTTAATGAATCATTATATTTTTGTAAAGCATCATTTTTATTTTTCAAGTCATCTACATGTGATTCTAGATGCTTGTGCGAAGTGCTAGATTTCTCATTTGATAATACAATTTTATCATGTAATATTTTATTTTCTAATTCTAGACATGTAATCTTTTTGCTTAGAGATTCATTTTCATTTGTGAGCTCTACCATTTTCTTTTTAAGACATGCATTCTTTTCACTAATTTTCATCCACTCACTACACAATTCTTTAAAAGCATCATGTAATTCATCATAAGTAGAAAGATTATTTACCTCATCAAGTTCATCATCCGATTCATCTCCAATTGCCATAAGTGCCAAATTCGACACTTCATGATATTTCTCTTCATTTGTAGTCTCCTCAAACACAACTTTAAGTTTTCTCCATATTTCATAAGCATTAGAACAATTTGAAACTCTATGAAATTCCTTTTTATCTAAGCCACAAAATAAAACATTTATAGCCTTGGAATTTAAAGACATCTTTTTCTTATCCAACTCACTTAAAGCATTCTTCCTAGGAATGAATAAATCATCACAAACAACTTCCCAAATTTCATAATCTAAAGCTTGTAAATAAATTCTCTTCCTAGTTTTTCAATACGGGTAGTCATTTCTGTTAAAGAACGGTGGTCTAGTTGTGGACTGTCCTTCCCTAAAGGTTGAGTCAATTTGGGTTGCCATGGATCTTTTACTCTAGACGGTTAAGTCATAACAAGAGAACCAAGCTCTAATACCAAATGAAATACTAACTAGGCAAACCCAAGAATAGGGGTGAATTAGGATTTTAAAAATTAAAATAAGCAAACCACACAACAATTCAATCTAATGCCTTAATGGAATCGAAAACAATAAATTCAATAAACCACAATAATAAAATAGTAAGGGAAGAGAAAACAAACACAATAATTTTTACGTGGTTCGGCAATCGCCGCCTACGTCCACTCTTCCAAGCTCATCCGGCTTGAGGATTTCACTAACCAAACCTCCAAAGACTTCAAGTTTTACAATTGACTTCCAAGGCGTTAATGGACCTTTACAATCAAGAGATTATCTCCCTAATCTCTTCACCCCAAGAGTTTCTCACACTTGTACACTCATAATTTGATGAGAAATAAAAATTACAACAAACAACTCTCTTTTAGAGTGGATATGCAAATGATAGCTCAATGAAGATTTAATCTTTGATGATTTGCAAAATTGAAGCTCAATATATGTTGTGTGCACTTGTTTATGCTTGTTAAGATTGGTAAAAATGAATTGGATTTGAGTTTATATAGTTTGAGATAACAAAAACTAGTCGTTATGCACATTTTAATCATAACTAGCTTACCGTTTATGGAATTCGGTTAGCCGCTTGTATGTTACCGTTATGGCAAAAATTTGAATTTTAGAACATCCAGCATGCCACTTACAATATCCGGATAGCCGTTTATGCTACAGAAGCTCACTGCCCAACATCCGGATAACCGCTACCCAAATCCGGATAGCCGCTTTCAAACCGGAGAGTTTCTGCCCAATATTCGGCTAGCCGCTTGTCACATCCAGTTAGCCGCTTGCTACAGTAACTGCTACAGTGAACTATTTTCTAAAATTATAATTTTACCCCTAAAATGTTCCATAATTGTACTATAACCCAAAACGTTCTAAATTTTATAAATATGTCCAATTTCTGAATCTCTAAATAATGCTTGTTATTCCCAAAACTTTTTGAAATTATGATATGGCGCAAAATGCTATGAAACTTTTCAAATAAGTCCTCTAAAATTTCAAGCAATACTTGTTGATTTCAAAGTTTTCAAAACTCTTTCAATTAAACCATAAACTTGAAAAAATAACTAATTTCATAAAATCATTTTTCCATTAAATATAAAACCTTTATAATGTTAAAATAATAATTTATTTAAAATGTATAAAAAATGATTTGAGCTTAAAAAATTAATTATTCTTAATCTTATTTGTTATCATCAAAATCAACATTATGGAAACATATATATTAACATATATTTTATGATAGATGAGCATTTGGGGAATATTATTTTGTGTTAAGTTTTTATATTACTAATGGCACGTTAGGTGTTCGATTAAATGCCTCTTAGACTTTTTTGTCTCATATTATGAGCTGATGGTGGCTTGGGGGGAAGGTCGCATTGCAAGTGTTTTCAGGTGACATGGTGCATTATCGTGTGAGGCTCGGGTTGCTAGAATTAGCTTATCACCCAGGTGATGGGCGTCTGTTGCCCAAATAAGAAGCAACGTTGTTGTTAGTATTTTGGGCAACAAGCGAGAACCAACGCTATTGCTAGAATTTTGGGCAATGGTCAGGAGGCAGGCACCCGTTGCCCAAACTTCCTGCAACGTTGCTAGAAATTTTCATATATGTTAACATCTATGAAAGTCTAGTCTGTGTCATGGGCAAACTGTTTAATAAATCAGAATTATGTAGTATTCTTGGAATTTCTTATGGAGGCTTAGACATTTACACCGCTAGGGAAGAGCTTGAATTTAATGATTTCCATAATGTGGATGGCGTACGGAACATTTGTAGGCGTCGGGATCTTTCCGATGACATCTGTTCTTTGTCCTTTAGGTCTCAACTCCTCCCTTTCCAGGTTCGAATACTTCATATCATTCTCCAACATGTGGTCACCCCTAGACAGGGTCACACTGATGAGGTAACTAGACTTTATGTCGGTTTATTAGACTCCCTCATCCGTAGACGGCATGTGAGCTTATCCTTCACTATCCTTTGTCATATGTTGTCCACACCTAGAGTCTGCAACCGATCCCTTCCTTATGGAAGCATCATTACTAGGATCTTAAAATACTTTAGAGTCCTTATCATTGAGCCCGTTTATCTCGAGACCCGAAAGCTCAGTCGAGAGATTATTTCTGCGATCGGATTTTTTAAGAAGCGTGGGAAGTGAGAAAAGACAACATCCTTTAAGAATAAAGATACTCTGCTTGCACCAGAGGATGATCGTATGTTAAATGACGTATATTCTGAGGATGAGTTACCCGATTTCTGCCTTGGGGCTAGACCGTGTGTCCCTCGCAGAACATCAGCAGCAACACCAGCAGCAGCTTCCTCTCAGGATGACGAGCCAGCCGAGCCTGCCGTCCCTCCTGCAGCATCGACCGTTCCTGCGGATCGCTTTCAGCAATTGTTTGACAAAGTGGATGTTCTGTCCCAGCAGCAGCAGCAGCTTCAATATGATTTTACGACCTTTCGGCAGTAAATTTCATATCAGTAGATGGAGTTACTTGTTGTCCAGGGCCGCATTCTCGGTTACTTTGGTTATAACCCAGGCAGCTCTTCTTCACAACCCCCGTCTTAGTATTCTGCCCCTCTGTTTTTTCGTACAAACATTACTCATTTCATGTAGTTTGTTGTGACACTTATTTTTTGTTATGTTTGTGAAGTTTTTTATGTTGTTTTATGTTGGATATGTGGACTTTATTTATGGTTGAGTTGATTTTGATGATATCTTGATTATATTTGTTGTGCAAATTTTAATGAACTTGCAAGCGCACGAATCTATTATAGTATAGACTAATGGTGACGAGTGTCGATCCCACGAGGAGGTGGATTTTAATTGTGGATAGAATTAATTTTGTAAATGGGTGGTTGGATTTGT
>MKYO02031958.1:0-29752 GCA_002013955.2 Citrus medica | reverse complement strand
CCTTGGAGGCTTACTTAGTGAAATCCTCAAGCCCGAAAAGCTTGGAGGCGTGGACGTAGGCGATGTTGAGTGATTGTAAGTATTAGGATACACTTGAGTTAAGAGATTGTGGATAATCTCTTGTTGTAAAGGTTCATTGATACATTGGAAGTCAAGTGTAAGCATTTGAAGCCTTGGAGGCTTACTTAGTGAAATCCTCAAGCCTGGAAAGCTTGGAGGCGTGGACGTAGGCGATGTTGGCCGAACCACGCAAAAATCTTCGTGTTTGAATCTCTCTTCCCTTATCTTTTTATATTGTGATTGATTTAATTGTTATTGCTTTAAATTCGTTTTAGATTTTCATGATATTTTGTTTTAGAATTGAATCATTTTTAGAATCTCAATTCACCCCCCTCTTGGGTTGCATAACTAGAATTTCAACGTAAAGCTTGAGACAAACCACATGTTGTGTGATTTGTACTTTGACGGTGATATAAGGGCAAATCTTAAACAATTAGAAGAAAACTTTGAGGATTTGAACTTTAATGATATGGACGACTTTGATGCACCAAAGATTGCATTATATTACTTTGCTTATAGAGTACTCAATGGTAGAAAAGATGAACACAGGTCGAATTCATCATTGCTAAACAATGTCGATGATCTTGAGTACTTTAAAAGTCTTCCATAGGGTTATTCATCCTGGAAAATCGTATATGACAGCTTGGACACTACACTGAACTAAAAATTAGAGGCTTTCCAAGATAGCACTCTTAAAGAGGTGAAGTACAATTTTTATGGCTTCTGCCCTGGGGTTCAGGTGCGTTGAAAAGTCAAATATGGTTACTTTGTGTTGCACTTAACAATGATTAATATCTTTTTTTCTTTTNGACCTAAACAGTGATCCGACATCTACATAACAGCGATCCGACAATTTGAAAATTCAGTCCAATGGTCATATTGACCAGTCAAACGGTGATCTGATACATCTATTAACGGCGATCCGACAATGTGCAGAAAGTTAATAACGGTTAGTTTTCAGCTCCAATTATAAATAAACTCATTCAAATTCAAACAAAATTAATCACAACACGACCATTGAGCTTATATTCGATAATACAATCTTCATAGAGCTTTAAACACATTCTTGCTTCATCTATTCACACATTGGGTATTGATTTGTAATCTTAAATATTGTGTGAGAGAAAAATAATTTGTAATCTTTTACTTTGAGTGATTATAAGTATTAAGATACACTTGAGTTAAGAGATTGGGGATAATCTCTTGTTGTAAAGGTTCATTGACACCTTGGAAGTCAAGTGTAAGCATTTGAAGCCTTGGAGGCTTACTTAGTGAAATCCTCAAGCCCGAAAAGCTTGGAGGCGTGGACGTAGGCGATGTTGAGTGATTGTAAGTATTAGGATACACTTGAGTTAAGAGATTGTGGATAATCTCTTGTTGTAAAGGTTCATTGATACATTGGAAGTCAAGTGTAAGCATTTGAAGCCTTGGAGGCTTACTTAGTGAAATCCTCAAGCCCGAAAAGCTTGGAGGCGTGGACGTAGGCGATGTTGAGTGATTGTAAGTATTAGGATACACTTGAGTTAAGAGATTGTGGATAATCTCTTGTTGTAAAGGTTCATTGATACATTGGAAGTCAAGTGTAAGCATTTGAAGCCTTGGAGGCTTACTTAGTGAAATCCTCAAGCCTGGAAAGCTTGGAGGCGTGGACGTAGGCGATGTTGGCCGAACCACGCAAAAATCTTCGTGTTTGAATCTCTCTTCCCTTATCTTTTTATATTGTGATTGATTTAATTGTTATTGCTTTAAATTCGTTTTAGATTTTCATGATATTTTGTTTTAGAATTGAATCATTTTTAGAATCTCAATTCACCCCCCTCTTGGGTTGCATAACTAGAATTTCAACGTAAAGCTTGAGACAAACCACATGTTGTGTGATTTGTACTTTGACGGTGATATAAGGGCAAATCTTAAACAATTAGAAGAAAACTTTGAGGATTTGAACTTTAATGCTATGGAAGACTTTGATGCACCAAAGATTGCATTATATTACTTTGCGTATAGAGTACTCAATGGTAGAAAAGATGAACACAGGCCGAATTCATCATTGCTAAACAATGTCGATGATCTTGAGTACTTTAAAAGTCTTCCATAGGGTTATTCATCCTGGAAAATCGTATATGACAGCTTGGACACTACACTGAACTAAAAATTAGAGGCTTTCCAAGATAGCACTCTTAAAGAGGTGAAGTACAATTTTTATGGCTTCTGCCCTAGGGTTCAGGTGCGTTGAAAAGTCAAATATGGTTACTTTGTGTTGTACTTAACAATGATTAATATCTTTTTTCTTTTTTCTTGACTTTGTATGTTCGTCTACTGCAAGCCTGACTGTTTGAAGTAAATGATGGTTTTTTTAGAGAAAATTGGGCTATCCAAACAAATAAGAAGGCTCATCGCATATTGAAATGAAAATGCATTTTATCTTCTAAAATATGTTATACTGAGGTGTATAAGTTTTTCAACGACAACAAGCGTCTTATAAGTATTACATATAATTTTATTTTTTGTATGAGTATTTATTAAATAAAAGATGATTTGCCTAACAATAAATTTGGGTTACTTTATGCCTAGGCGATTGTTAAACAAACATTCAAACCGAGCACATGTGAAAAAGACAAGCCATATGGAATAGTATGATGGATTTCAGACCATCAATCCCACATTGGATCCGTGATGTGATTACATTATTCAACTCAGTTATAATGCTATTATTGAATTTGGAATTGTTTCAAGTTATTTAATTGTTTCCGTTACAGTATTATCCCAATATAATTGTTTCCATCCAACTTTAGACTAGTTAGTGTACCTTCAGTTTCCTTCTCCAACACATGAGATGACTTGGGGAGTAAATTATACGATTATGATAAACTTCCTCGTATCACCTTAAGAGCAAATTCTCTAGCCTGATATGTCTACTGATATGATAAGTAAATATTGTACTCTTATAGTATGTCTGCTATAATGTCACTTGGAGTGTATATCTGCTTTCTCCTAAATAAATTTGTCTGCGAAGATATGACCGATAACCCGACTTCTTGCCTCACGATGGCCCTTAGGCTCATAATAACAAGTGTAAGTTATCACATCTCATCACTACCCAACATACATTTTCATAGAATTGATACTTGTCACCATAAATTTATATTATAATATATATGTGCGCTTGTAAGTACAATAAAATTTACACAATATCTCACATAAGTACTCGCCTCAGCAAGAAATCCAAAAAACAACTAAATGCCTATTCGGGTCATAATCAAGTAGCTCACTTTAGATTTTATAAACTAACAAAATATATATTTTATAAACAAAATCATAAAAGGTAATCATGTAACAAAATAAATAATATATTTAAAAGCATTTTTAATATTTTGTTAAAAAATAAAAATAGAAATAACATAATTTTTCAAATTTGAAAACATTTACATAAACTAATTTTGTTATGAAAATCAATTAATCTTTTAAGTAGTATAAAAACGCTTATACTTATAATAATATCAAAATAATTATACATATCCAGTACATTAGGAATGAAGTTACTTAACTTGATAAAAAAAATTAAGCTAACACACCTCTGAGCCTCTACGAGGCTCAACCACCTCCAACACCTTAAACAAATACAAGTAAGAGAAGAGAGAGAAGGGAAAGACAGACGGCAGAAAGCAATCCCTTCCAACCAGCCAACCTACGGAGTTGAACACAACACTGACTTCGGCCAGGTTCTTCTCTCAACCCTTGCTTAACTCCTTGTTCCGTAAATCGGGTGCTGGTTGATCTGATCGGACCCCGAACACGTGAGAGCCCAGCACGGGAGGAATGCATGGTTCCCTGGCGCTTCATGGGACGGGCGTTCGCAGATGTAAATATAAAAAATTTATTCTAAGAACCTGATTTTCTAATTCATACCCGTACAAGTCTGATTCTCAGAATTTTAACTCTTAATCTAAAATTCAAAATGACATAATATTCTACAAAACAATTCTAGACATACATGGGTATCTCAGGTAAAATTTTTAAGAAGATCTGATGCCAAAAACATTTTCAAAACTATTTGTTTCTTGACAAATTTGAAACTGTTTCACAGTGCTTTAACTGAACATAACATATTCCAAAATTCTTATAAACTCATATATTAATCATAAAATTATGAAATTAAAACTGGGAATACTAGACACCTATATCAATCTTTGTTTAAAATTTCAGAATTTGTTTTAATCCATTTGGTACTATAAATAATTTTTTGAAGTTTGTCATTTTGCTGAAGTCGCAATTTTATAATGCAGCAATTTTACTCTCTTTAAATTTAAGATATTCATGTTGTCCAGAATTGTCCAGTGTGTTTATTACATGAAGGTTTGATTAACAAGACTCAATAATAAATCAAATCCCTAAACACACCCTAAATCATGCATAATGGCCTGTAAT
Source organism: Citrus medica (assembly GCA_002013955.2). Taxonomy (NCBI): domain Eukaryota; kingdom Viridiplantae; phylum Streptophyta; class Magnoliopsida; order Sapindales; family Rutaceae; genus Citrus; species Citrus medica. The sequence continues at coordinate 25,267 of MKYO02031958.1, read as the reverse complement.
AATCTAAAACCATGTCAACAAAACTCTTAATAGAGTAATAGGAAAACTTATGAAGAATAAAGAGAGTAAAACTTACCGACTATTAAGATTCTCTCCTAAGTAAGGGTTTAAATCATAGGGTACCTGTAAGACCTTATTTTTGACCTGACTAATCCGACCTTAATTTTTAGGGCTTTGACCCTAATTTTAGGGTCTCGGGTTGGGTTTGGCCTAAGAACAAATTTTGGGTCAAGGTCAGGCTTAAGCAGACCCGACCCGACCCTATTTAAAAAAAAGAACCATAAGTTTTACACATGGACACATGACACATCACAACATCACACATGCACACAACACATATCACACACGCACGTTTCACTCTTCAGACTTCAGTAAATCGCATACATCGCATACACTTACAGTGACAAAACCCTAAGTCAACCACTCAGCCGCCGTCCCAACAGTCAGCATTGTGACCGTCCGCTGCACGCCAGCCATTTGTCTCGCTCTCGCCTGGTGCCTGCAGCCTGTAGCCTGCTCCATCTGCAATCACAATCAGTTGCGCGATGCCGCAACGTGAACCATCCAACAACCGCCCTATGTTGCCGTCCTACCATATCTTCCTGCTAACCAACGAACACATTATGCCGCCGGCATTAGCTATTTAGCTTTGGTAATTTTAATTTTATAAATATTAATTATTTTTTCATATAAGCTTATAATTGAATTTATAATTTTAGCTAAATATATTCATGTTAATTAATTAAGTATGTAGTTACTGTAAATATTATATTGTGGCTAAATATACGGCTATATATTGGGTTTATTTAATTATTATGTTATAATCGTAATTTTTAAATTAAGTTTAATTATATCTTAAGTTTATAATTTCATAAATATTAATTATTTTTTTTATTTAAGCTTATAAATTTATTTATAATTTTAGCTAATTATATTCATATGATTATGTAGTTACTATAAATCTTATATTATAGCTAAATATAGCCTTATATAAGGTTGTAAATATTAATTATTATGTTGTAATTGTAAATTAAGTTTAATCATATTTGAGTTTATAAATTAACTTAAAATTTATAAGTTCAATCATATTTTAAGTCTATAAATTAATTTAAACTTGTTACACATTTAATTTAGGTCATAATTCGGATGCACGAAAATCAAATTCACGTGAGGATTCTCATGTTGGCGAAGAGAATAGAAATGATGCCATTCATCTCGAAGGAGTCCAAGAAGTTGAAGGAGTTGAAGTGGCATCCCGTGATGATGATGGGGTACAACAAAGTAGTAATAAAAAAAGCGAGGTGTGCGAGAACTTTCTTATGTTTGGGGACACTTCACCTAGGTAACCATTGATGGTGAATTGAAGGTGAAGTGTAATCATTGTTGAGCTAAATTGGTAGCATCCGGTAATAATGAAACCTCACATTTGGATAGACATTTGAAAAAATGTAAGGCAAAGGGTGTTCCCTCAATTTCTGATAGCTTACAAAAAACTCTTAGCGTGACAAGGAAAGATGATGGAACAAGTTGTGTTGAGACGACAAAATTTGATCCAATTATTGCTTGACAAAAGATAGCAACCTAGGTTGTAAAGCATGAGCTACCACTTAATTTTGTGGAATATGATGCATTTAGAGATTTGATGTCTTATGCTAACCCTTTGGTGAAGAATTTGAGTAAAAACACTTTAAAGAGTGAGATTCTTAAATTGTATCAAGCTGAAAAGGCAAAAGCAACGGCTTTGTTGGAGAATAATGATAGTACGGTGGCAATTACTACAGACATGTGGACTGCGAGTAATCAAAAGAAGGGGTACATGGTTGTTACATGACATTTTGTGGATAAGTCTTGGCAGTTACAAAGTCTAATTTTAAGGTACTTTTCTTATTAATTGATAGTTATTTTAATTCAATTTAATTAATTCTAAAATTTAGTTTTTTGGTAATGAATATGTTAACATATTTGCAAAGTCGATATTGTGTTTATTTACTTTTAATTCAATTTAATTAATTTTAAAATTTAGTTTTTTGGTAATAAATAGGTTAATATATTTGCCGGTTCGATATTTTGTTTACTTACTTCTAATTCAATTTAATTAATTATGAAATTTAGTTTTTTGGTAATTAATAGGTTCATATATTTGCCTACTCCACATACCGCTGAATTTCTTTTTGAAGCATTTTTTAACTGTATGTTGAATTGGAATGTGGATAAAAGGATATCAGTTGTAACTTTAGATAATTGTTCCACCAATAATGTTATGGTTGATAAGTTATGGGATTGATTCCAGTTGATTCTATGTTAATGGGTGGGGATTTTTTTCATATGAGGTGTGTGGCTCATATTTTAAAACTATTTGTGAAGGAGTGGATGAAAGTGATTAAGGAGTGGATTAAAAAGATTACGGATAATGTGGCTTATTGGACGGGCACACCAAAGAGGTTAGAAACTTTTGAGAAGGTTGCGCGGCAATTACAAATTAAGTGTGAGAAAAAGTTGGTGCTTGATTGTGTAAATAGATGGAATTCTACATATGTTATGCCTGATGTTGCTGTGAAATATAAAACTGTCTTTTCTAGATTGTAGCAACGCGACAAATACTACACCTCTTTGCCAATATATGAGGAATGGGGGATGGCTGAAAAGATGTTGGAATATTTGCTATCGTTTTACTCGATGACAGAGTTATTTTTAAGTACACAATATCCCACATCTAATCTTTTTTTCCAATAATAAGTGAAATGATGATTAATCTGGATGAATGGAAACTTTTTGATGTGTTTGTAGTTAGAGAAATGGCTGGTCAAATGATTATGAAATTTGATAAATATTGGGCCCAAATTCATGGAATTTTGGTGATGGTGGTTATTCTTGATCCGAGGTTTAAGATGTAATTGGTTAATTATTATTTTCCACAACTTTATGGTGAGTGTGATGCAAATGAGAATTAAAGGGTACGCAATTTAAATAACGATTTGGTTAAGTTTTATGAATGTAAGAATGAGAATGTGAGTGATGCGATTGTTGGTGAATCTTCTTCGACCGATATTTGCTTTAATTTTAATGTAGGAACTGACCGTAAATTTTTTGATATAAGTTTGAGGCATTTGCAAGCCAAAATAATGAGATCATGGTATCGAAGCCTGACCTTGCGAGGTGCTTAGAAGAGCCTTTAGTCAAATCCACTCCGGATTTTGATATTCTGAATTGGTGGAAGGTGAACCAAGGTAAATACCCTATTTTGGCTCAAATGGACAAGGATATCTTAGTCGTTCCCGTGACAACCGTTGCCTCTGAATCTGCGTTTAACACTGGAGGTAGAGTACATCGAAGTAGACTTCATCCTACGACATTGGAAGCGCTTATGTGCACTCAATATTGGCTATGAGCAACGCCAAAGGTATGAATACAAATAATGTACAAACTATTTAACTAATTCGTTTAGTAATAATTTTAAAACTTAAATTATTTTCTCACTTTCTTTTTCTTCTTTTTTTTATAGGTAAAATTCTCGAAAGTGAAATTTTTACTGGAGAGGAATTTGTGAATGAAGATGAAAGTGGCCCGCAAGTGTTGGAGTAGTTCTTTTTTTTTTAATGTTTGGTTGTTGAATTAAATTGTGTGTTTTTGTTTGTATAAGACATGAGTTTTTTTTTTTTATGTTGGGTTGTTGAATTGAATTGTGTATGGTTGAAATATTTGTGGAATTGAATTGAATTTAATCGCATTGTGTGTTTTTAAAGTTGGATTATGGAATTGAATTTAAAAAATTATTCCTATTAATTGGTTGTTTTGTAAATTATTCTGTGATTAGTTGTATTGTACATTTTACCTTTGTGTTGTTAATTATTTTAAATTAGAAAAATTATTTCTTTTGTTTTCTATGCATGAGGAAAATTGTGGTGCAACTGTGGTACCGTGCCACAGTTGCATTCAGTCGTTGGATTTCAATGAACCCTACCCATTCAAGTGAATCCAACAACTGGATGCAACTGTGGCACGGTACCACAGTTGTACCGTAGCCAGACTCTATATGCATGGTATTATAATTAGAAAGAGAACAAAAATTAAACAGTAATATTAATAAATTTGGGATGTGGTCATAAAATTACAAGATATTGACATATTTGAGTTGCCTAAATTATTGAATTAAGTTGCATGTATGGAAGAAAACATTAAAATAACATGAATATAAAATAAAACATTAACAAATAGCTTAACATTAAAATAATATGAAAACTATTTCAGTAGGCCCGACCCGACCCTAACTATAAAATGGTCGAGTTTCAAATTTTTTTTATCAGGTCGGGCTTAGGTTGGCCGATCTTTTACCACTCCTAGTAAGAGAGTAATGAGAAGAAGAGAAAATAGAATGAAACGTTGTAGACTTAGGGTTAAGAAAGAGAAAAAATATATAAATTTATAAGGAGTCTTAAGAAATCTATTAAATTTAGAACAAAATAATTTTTTTTAAATTGCCCTATAAATAATCCTATTTATGGTTTTAACATCCTTATTAATAAGGGTTATAGTGCCGTATATAATTTCTAGTAAAAACCGAATTTCTGTTTAAAATAATGGAAATTCGGCGTTACACGAAATCAAAGTGAGCCTCTGAAACACAGGCCCAGTTAAAGCATACTCTTTCGCTACATTAGGCACTTTACTAAGCAATCGGCGAGCGGCCGCTTGAGAGGGGAATAACCGGAGAGGGGAATAACCGGAGAGGAGAGGCGTGTAGTGTCCGGTTCGTACATTGAGGTTTTGAAAGATGATTGGCCATGGAGACGTGCCTGTAGGGGGAGTGACGTTTTGGGGTTTGATCATGAACTCAGTGGGCTTGTTCTGAGTTGTTGAGTTGGGATTTGAATCGTTGGTTTGATCCTCATCTTTTGAACTTGAAGGTGCTTTTTCTTTGTCTTATCTGAACGAGAAACTTCAAGCTCGGACATGGCTTGAGCTTGACTTAGTTTTGTTGGGAATGCTGATAAGTGTTTTGAGTTTGTACTTGTCTTGGGGTCACGTTATGTAACATACATCAACAGTTCAATGCTTGCTGTTGTTAAGTTAATGAATCATGAACTCTAACATCTTAAATTGAGTGGATAGGTTGCCGACTTTTGGTTTGCTCAAGCTTGCTGCATTGAATTCTGAGAATTTTATGCTATCAAATGCTATTCTGAGCTCGGCATGACACACTTCAGCCACAATTGTCCTTGATGAAGTACGAACTACTTGCAGTCAAAGGGGGCACTTAAGGGGAATGCTTTTTCGCTCGTTTTATAAAGGGCCATGTGATTCAAGCAGAGGATATCGATAAGCTGGACAGTATTGAAGGTTGGACCACAAGAGGAAAACATTACAACCAAGGATTTGAACTCTACATCACAACTGCACCGATGCCAGATCTAAATGAGAAGCTTTTCTACATTTCTTGATTCTGAAACCGAAAATATAGAGGTGACAGACTTGATGAAAAGCTTTTCTACATTTCTGGATTCTTTCGCTCCACATGATTGCTCTTGTATATCAGCCAAGCCTGTGGAAGGGACATTTTGAACAGATTGTTGGGGCACCGGGCATCATCTTGTAGCAGCCACTGAGCCACTTACTGAATGGTCCAAGCTCGTGTAATTTATCTGATACCATATGGTTGCCAGTTCGTCATTTTTGTTTCAAATTTCCGCTTTAAAGGCTTCATTATAATCTAATTATATGTTGTATGACTGATTACATGGAATTTTCATGTGGACTGTGATATAAAAGAAGGAATCCGTGTTTTAATGATAAGTTTTTATGGTAATCAGTGACGACCTATCTTTGTTTGAATACACGCACACATTTAGTTTTCTCGAACTTCAGGCACTTTGGAGACTCTGCTCGTCCGCTACTGGAATTGTATTTGATCTCAGTTCTCACATTCCCAATACAAGGTTTTAAGTTATCAGTATCATGCCTTCAATGAGACGATTGAACTTCTAGTTGAACAATGCACTGCAGCCGTTCAGATTATTCTCTTACCCGATTCATTGCATTTCCTATAGGGTGAACTTTAATTGACCCCTACTTAGAATTAAGATGGTTAGTTTACCCTTTAAAAGTATAAAAACATCTGTTTATCTCCATTTACAGTTAAAAAGACAAAAGTTTCATCAACACGCTATATACATGTTCCCTTTCATTCTGAGGTTTTCATATTTTTGGAAGATAAATTGAATATCACTAGCACAGTAGAGTAATAAAAAGTGAATTGATGAAACAGTCACTAACAGAGAGCCTTAATTTGCATGTGTAAGACATGATCGGTTTCCAATTGCTAGTTACAATTAAATGATGAAAATTGCTGAACGTAAGATACACATCAAATAACAATAGATCGAATTTTAGGGATTTGGCTCACACTCCAAACCTAGGGAGGGCATACCTTAACAAGCAAGTCCTCAAGCTCATCAGTTATTTCAATATCATCATCCTCCAACCTCTGCCGCATGTCTGAGGCCAACTTTCCAGCAGCTATATAAGTCTTTATCAAGAAACTGTAGGCACTGAAATCAAGACAATTAAGTGATTTCAAGACCTTGCAGAACTCCTCTGCCCCATCAACATCTTTCTCTTCCTCAAAGAACCTAAAAAATGTATCAACTGTTACTTGCTTTGGGCGCCAGTGAAATTGCTTGGCTTCAGACAAAGCTGCTTCCATTTCATTTAGAGCCAAATCCAGCTGACGAGACCTCAGATAGTAAATCATGAAAGACTCCCGAGACTTGAAAAATCGGGTGCTGGCATCAGCCCTTTTCTTAGCATTATTAAATATCAATGCAGCTTCCTCATACATATCCTTTTGTAAATAAGCACGTATAATGGCATCTGCCAACCTCATATCATAACTGGAGCAACGGGACTCCCACTCCTCAAAGCATTGTTTCAAGATGTCGATAGCATTGAGTTTAGCAAGAGCTTGAAGCAGGACCAGATAGCTCATATTTGTCGGGGGGAAAGTCGACTTCAGGATGCCCCATACACGATTGACCGCATCAAGATTAGAAGTATTACAATACAAACTAATTAGAAAATGGTAAGCTTTACGATCACGAGGCTTCATCTCCTCTAGTTTCTTGAGAGCTAACTCGGCTTTCTCAAAAAGTTCAGCCTTGACATAAATTGACGCCAAGTTACTATACGTCGTCCAACGGCATTTATCTTCGCATTCGTTGCACATTTCATAAAAAACTCTCTCTACCCCATCAATGTCATTTAAATGAGAGTAGCTCTGCATCCAGACTATATAAGTAAGGTTGTCTAGAGAAATGTTCCTTTGCTTCATTTGGTTCACCAGATGACGCACCTTCTCTGGCTGGCCCAATCTCAAATACATAGTGCTGAGATTAATAAAAGCTACAGTATTTCCCAGAAACTTCAGTTCATCCATCTTCTCAAACAGAGCCAATGCCCTTTCCGTCATAAGTTCCTTGCAATAGCAATTCAGAAGTGCTCCATAAGTGTATCTATTCTTTGCATATTCTGAGAGGCCATTGAAGTACTTTTCAGCAGCAGCTATCCCTTTGGTTTTTGCCGTAAGATCTAGATATACTGCAAAGTCAGTGTAAGAGAAATGTATTTTCCGACTCTCCATCCATTCAATGACCTGCATTGTTGTTAAAAAAGATTAAAAAAATTAAACACAATCATCAAAACAAATTAAACAATACATTCATATAAAAGATAGAATCTTTCGGCTGAGGCATTTAATTCTGAGAACAACAAAAAAATAAATTCAAAAAGAATATAAATCTTAGAAAAAAAAAACAATCTAGCAAAGAGAAATTTTAAATTTATATATTATCGAGGACAAGGAAGGAATGGAAGACCTCAAGTGCATGACGGTAGCGGCCAAATTTGCGGAGGCTCCGTACGCAATATTCGAGCATACCTTTTCTGACGGTTTTACCCTCCATTATGTACGCATTTAGCGCCCCGGTCACGCTGCCTCCGGTGGCTCCGAGAGCCGACAGCCTCTTGTACAGTTTATCTTCATTTCCGGTCGGAAACGGCGTCGGCGCCGCTATCCTTTGCGAAACTGTTTCCGTTGATGTGCTACATAATTGCCTCACGAGATACGATCCGGTTGATATCAGACGGCTTTGATTGCGAATCATCATCTTCCGTTTTCCCCCAATCCTTCAGTTCAGTACCAGCAACTTCGACTTTTTTTATGGGGTTTTATAGTTTATTAGGGTTTAAAATTGGAATTATTCATATACCCCTAAACCCCAACTTGAAATTGCGAAAGAAAAAGAAATTAAAAAAAAAGTTATAACCACGAATTAACAATGCTAGTGTACGGTAAATGTGATTTTTATATATTAATTTTGATAAAATAATAAAAGTGTAACATATTTTTCTTCTCATAATTATAAGATAATTAACTTAATTTTTAAATTATAATAATTAATATTTATAAAATACTTTTAAATATAATAATTTTTTAAAAAAAAAATACGGCTACTCAATTTCAATGACGGTGCCAATCATTTCCCACTTTTTATAGGGCTGGTTTCTTTCACTTATCCACAGAATAAGCTGGATTGGTCAAAAATCAAAACAAAACCTCAACAATTGGAGATGGAGGCCCATCAACTCGGGCCTAATTTGGTGCTGGGTTTGGACGTTTGAGCTTGGCTGGTCTCTTCATTTCATGCGACAATTTAATGATCCACGTGCATGCGAGTCTTAGAGATGATTGTAAGATGAATGGTGATATTTAATTCCATCTAATTTATATAATCTGTTTCTATTTTTTAATTAATATTATTATTATTTTGGAATTTTTTTGTTTAAAAATACAAAATAATTTTTTTTTCTCAATCTCTCAATAAATTAACTTTTTATTTCTCTTTTAAAAAAAAATAAAGATGATTCAAAATATGAACCAAATACTAACTCTTAATCAAATCCCAAATTGAAAAAAAAAACTTAAATTATCACACAAAGCAAAACCAATGTCATCAATAAAAACCAAAAATATTTTATTTCATAAAATTTAACAAAATTCAATATGAAAACTCATCATATGTTGGTGGAGGTGATTGCTAAAGAAAATAGATGATAGGGGTGGTGGTTATGCCAGACGGTTATGCCGGATTATGCCAGAGAGAGGGCAGGTGGGAGGAGAATATTTTTTATTTTTTATAAAGGTAATTCTAAAAAATAATAAAATAAATTGAAGAGTGGGGGTTTGAGGGAGAGGAGAGAAATATCATTACCCTCGTGTGATTTTTGCAGAAAATAGGATATATTGCCATAAAACTAAAGGAGAAAAATTTCACTTAAAGAGATGATTAGCAATGCCCAATTGCCCATAATTACAAATTAGCTTCCGGTAGGATAAAACCTGAAGGTTATATATGTATCATCCTTATTTTCACGTGAAAAGCAGATTTTTAAAATTTATATTTAAACATTACTAGTAATAAAAAAATTAAAATTCATTTTATTATTATCTTTATTTCCTTCGAAAAACAGTTTCTAAATTTATTTTTATGCATTCCTAGTAACAGACTCCTCACTATTGATGTTATCACTTGAAACCAGAATTTAAAAGAGAAATAAAAAAATGAGGTTTTACCGGCTAATAGATAGCGCCACTCTTTTTTTTTCCCCCTTTAAATTCTAGTTCTAAGTGATAATTAGAGCTAAATAGAACAAATAAGAGTAAGAAGAGGGTGAAATTACTTTAATTTAAATTTTTTATACAAATTCATATAATATGATTCTAATTGAATGTAATAATCTTTTATTCTTAACTTTTTTTAAGTAATTTTCATACACAATATGATTATTTGGGGACGATAGCTAATCCATTCCTGCTAGTAAGTACATGTCGTTCGAATGCAAGACTTTTTACCTATGACACTTTCTTTATTAAAAATCTTAACCCAAAAGCTGAAGTTTTGTTTGATATTAACGTTTTCTTAATTTTGTTCCGTAATGTTTTTCGTTTTAAAGAAAGAACTTGTTTATCAATATAACTTTTTTGAAGATTACAATTTTAAAAATCATATTTATAAAAAATGATTGAATTTATTTCACTCCTTGCAGCAACAAAGATACAACACCACAAAACTAAAGAAAGCTTATAACAAAAATAGCATTTTCTTAATTAACCAACCTTACTAAATTGAATTACAATTTATAATAGAAAAACAGCCTAAAATATAATAGTGATTTTTTGTGACAAATATTAGTTTCTTGACTTGAAAATGCAATTTCACCCAATTAATTTTAGTATGTTTAAAATGGACTCAAACGACTATATATGACGGTAAAGATATTCAAGTGATCAAATTGGTTTAAAAAGATATAACAAAATAAAAAGAGTGTGACATTATAGACTCACAACTAATGTTTAAGTTTTAAACATTCATATCAAACAAATGAATTAACCAGAGTTATGTTAAATTACATATATTTAGGCCTCAGATGATTTTTCTTTTATGAGTTTAGTTGATTAAAGGAACAATAAAATAATGTTGTTATTAAAATTTCTTAGAGTGAATTTATTTCCATAGAAAAAAATTAATATAAGATATTAGGGTATACTAAAAAAAAGTTAGATAAGAATGCCAATAATAAGAATACCAACTACTACCAAAGTCTATCAATGGTGTGGAAGAACACCTCCAAGATGTACTAACTAGATAAATTTGATAATGATACAAAGGTCTCCAATGAAGTTGAGTTAAATTTGATAATAATGCCAAAGTCTCCTGATGAGATTGAAGATGCAAAATATTAATTTGCTTCACGAAGTTTTTTTTTTTTCAAAAAAAATCTAATTTTTTTTTAATCTGAAAAAATTCACCATTTTCTTTCCGCGATACTGACAATTCATTCTTGTATGAAAACTGAAATATCAATGGAGACATACAAGGTACCAGAAACAGAGTGGCATTCATTATATTTCATTCAGCAGATTGTGAGCCCTTGAATGGCAGGAATACTTCCGAAAAGATATTCTTATATCAACCCGCTGCATAAATCATAATAATATTATTTCAACTGATTAAAATGATTTAGCTAATCATCTTGATGAAAAATAATTTTCCGAAATTTTAACGAGCCAAACATCACACCTGTACATCAACCAAATGAACACATAAATATAATTGTCAAAAACCATATAAACCTATATTACAGGCCGTGAAATGACAACGTGGCCCCTAAAACGCTGCCACGTGTACGTAGCAGTAACAAAAGGGCGCTGGCTTAAGCGGTTTGGAGGCTGGTGGCCCAAAAAGGGCCAAACCCAAGAGGTTCAATTGGATGAAGGTGGAGAGAGAAAAGGAATAGATAACAGGAAGCAATGCTAAAGAGAAGCCATGTTTTTACTTTGTGGAAGTAAATATTGGAGAAAGCAGATGTCATTGCTACAACTGGAACTTTAAAGGAATATGAATTTTGATTGAATTCGTGCTTTTGGTTTCCGTAAATGAAATGGTCGTGTTACTATGTTAAATACTGATAACAACATCATTTTTTCGAGTTTTTGTAATCTTTCGAATAAAAATAAAAACAACGTGATTTTCAAAAATAAAGTGAGCGATTGAAAGACAATCAAATTCATTTACTCATTTATTTAAGATCGAAACATGACTCTCTTAATTCCCAAATCCCAAATTCGCACGATGCGGAACCACCAAAACCCTAACCCCAGAACAAAAATTCCAATTCCCCCAAGTTGGTAGCCTCACAAGTGGATTCAGCAACCAACCTGGAGAATTTATAATGCGATTATGATGGCTGGAATTCTGAACTTTCCCGCACAATCTTATCGTGTATATAATGCTGCTACAATGGAACATTGGCACTTGAACTGCATAACTTCTTGTCCACAAATATACCCATAGTTCCAGCCGAAGCCACAAGAATTAGTAGCTTGACAAACATCAACATATCAATCAATCAATCACTGCAAACAAAGTAGTTATAATAGTAGGATATGGGTAAATCCCATATAGTTCGAAATATCACATCACAAACATTACAATCTTGATCATTTAAACAATACGACCTAGTGGACTCCAGCATATCTAATAGACAAGAAGTTCGGCGATATTAATTAACAACACCTCATGGAACCCTTTTTTAACACTCCTATTGCTTTTAACTTAAACACAACAATGTCAAAAGGCATGAGTATGATTGCTATTTATGTCACCCATGTGTCATCCTTTAGGCTGAATATTATTATTCGACATTATTTAAAATAATTCATGGGACATGTCTTGTTTACCCATTATGACCAATATCTACAAAATGTTGAGATTCTTCAAACATATGGAGCACTTCCTAACAACTTATTCCACTTTCACATTTGCAAAATTCAATATTAGTTTGCAGTGCTCTTTGCATGCAAGATAATCTTTTGTTGGCAAACCCAACAGATATCTCGGCCTCTAGCTACCTCAGTAGACAAACCAGTTGATATGAGTTCAATCTGCAAAGGCAAAGATCATTTGCTAACATTCATGGAGAAAAACAAATCAGTTGTTGGAAGTACCAGTAAGCTCCAGATTCATTAAGCCACTACAATTGAATCCAGTAATTAAGAAAAGCAGCTCGCAGTTCAAGATAAGCTACAAATCTCAATAAAATAAAATAAAATAAAATTTTTATGTTAAGATTACTCACTGTATCATATGCCTTAGGTTTTAAATTTCTGTCGAATATATGCGTTAAAAATTAATATATTTTGACTGGGACTTCAAAGATCCATACATGTTCTTATTTATTTAACTTTCAAATTGACTCTTATTGCAATTTGCCACTTAGCCTTACTATCTAGTGGCGGGCTGATGCTGATCTTATTTGAGTTGAAGTCTCCATAAACTTATTAATGTTTAATCCCTTCTTGAAAATATGGCAGAGGTCTCACATGTAATTGCCACAGATTTTCAAATTATCTCTTAAGTATCCGAGCCAATCACATTAGAAAATATATTGGTTTTTTTTTTTTAATTTTAAGGCAACCACATCTAATTTTTATTTTGAACTTTGAATTGCTGTAACAATGTGTTCAACTTTGGCTCAACTGTGACAGTAAGCATTTAGACTCACAAATATTTTCTTGTTTTTTTGTATTGTTTTTTTTTTTTAGTTGTAATTAGTTGACCAAAGAAGAAAAGAGACAAAAAAGCTATCCATGTTGATGACTTGGATTGTAGCAATAAGTAGAAAGTCCAAGGAATACAATTTCCTGTCCCACAAAGAAGGGATTAAATTAAAAGATTGCCTTTTTTTTTTCATTTTTTCCCCTTCGTTAAATTTCGGAGTGACGAGGAAGAAAAAAAAAAGTAAAAGTAAAAGTTGATCACCAAATAGCTCCGACCGAAAGATTTGATATTACCTTTGAAAAAAAAAACACAAAATATCAAAGGCTGTAAAGAAGAATCTAAACATGGGATTGCATTATTAATAATTATGGCAATAAAGGATTTGATTATTTCCCGAAATTTCGGCGGGCGCGGGACCAAACTCCTAGCCAAATGTAGTTGCATTATTTACACACTTAAATGGATAGCATTTCACATTCGAAAAGAATCAGTCCTTTGGCTTAGTGCCACCACTACAATAAGATTAAGCAGCAGCCACACTGTGGAAGCCGGATGTCACGTGGTGGCGGCGCGTGAATAAAGTCTCCGGGCAGCTCTCATTTCTTTAGTGCAAGATATTGAGCTAAAGAGAGGTCATGGGTCAGAGAATGAGTTGCAGGGAACGAAGTGAAAGTGCATTGTTTGTTGCCGTGGAGAATGGGGACTTGCAGATGATTGAGGCTATGGTGGAAGCTGATCCAACTGCCTTGGGAATGACTAGTGGATATGGAAAGCAATCTGCGTTGCATTTGGCTGCTGCTTATGGCCAGATCGAGGTGAGCTTCGGAGTTTGTTGCTTTACTTGATTGATTTGCTTGTTTTTGTGGTTTCTTTATAATTTTCTTGGGAAAATATGGATGGGATTTTCTGGGTTTTTGTTTTATTGGCTTTTCTGGATCATGGGTAGGTTCTGTCAATGCTGTTGGATCAGTTCTTTTTATATACCAATACAGATGCCTTGAATCGCTATAAACAGGTAATATTCTTGGTTTTCCTATATGTTTGTGTCAGTTGTTAAATCTCCATTTTACTTGCTGTTTTTATTGGTTATGCATTTTAGTCTCTGACATTGTATGCTTTACTTGTGTTTTGGGTTGATTGTGCTGGTGATTGGCCTATTCAGACCCCATTAATGGTGGCTGCAATGAATGGGAAGTTATCTTGTGTGAAAAAGCTCATTGAAAGTGGAGCATTTGTATGTTTTCTTCTTAATGATTTACGTTGATTTTGGCTTTGCTTTTCTTGGATAATTTTCGATGAAACTGATCATTTGGTGTGCTGTAAATTATTAGATTCTGAATTTTGATTCTCTTCAAGGAAGAACTTGTCTGCACTATGCTGCCTACTATGGCCATTCAGATTGCCTGCAAGCATTACTTACTGCTGCCCGGACAAGCCCTGTAGCAAATACTTGGTCTCTTTCTTGTTCTGCATCTGCGTGTGTGTAAAGTTGAATCTCAATAATTATTGTGTGACTGAATGAGGGCTGTTGCAGGGGATTTTCAAGATTTGTTAACATAAGAGACAAAAGTGGTGCTACCCCACTGCACTTGGCTGCCCGTCAAGGATGGTCTGAATGTGTTCATACCCTCTTAGACAATGGAGCTCTTGCTTGTTCATCAACTGGTGGAAATGGGTACTTTTCAATCATAAGGTCTAATTTATTTGTTGAGTGACTTCTTCATTTAGATTAATGGGAGGCATATATATAGATATCCAGGGAGCACACCACTTCATTTTGCTGCTCGGGGAGGTTCATTGGAGTGTATACGGGAATTGCTTGCTTGGGGAGCTGATAGGGTTCAGCCAGATGCATTTGGGTGAGTCTTCCCAGCAAGAAATAGAAAGCCCTTTACTTTGCTATTAGTTATGTAAGATGGGCCGTAGAGAAAGACCTTGGGTGTAATTTTGCATTTTGGTATCTTGTTTCCATGGTACAGTTTGCAAGTCTATTTTTGGAAAAACTAATTTGAATTGCAAATTGGGAAACTTTATTTTTCTTGGCACTTTGTCTTCTGTCTTCCTGTTTTTGGCAAAATAAAAATGTCGTAAGTTTTGCTATCAATCCTGAACTGTTAGTGGTATTGTTTATGTGATGGCTTTAGAAGTCTTGTATTGATTTCGGCTAAAAATGACGTGTTTCAGGAGAATACCATATGCAATTGCTCTCAAGTACAAACATCAAGCGTGTGCAGCCTTGCTGAACCCTTCATCTGCAGAGCCTCTTGTCTGGCCATTGCAATTACGGAACATGACTGATCTTAATCCAGAGGCCAAAGAGCTGCTGGAGAAGGCCTTAATGGAGAGAAATGAGGAGAGGGAGAAAGCCATTTTGAATGAGACAATCTGCTCAGTTCCATCAACTTCACCTTCTGATGCTGAGGTCGATGACAATACCTCTGAGGTGAAATTCTTTTAAGCTTAAATTATCCATTTGAACTTATGTATTCTGAAGTAATTCTAATAGTAATAGAAATGATCCAGGATATGACTTTAGAAAAATGATTTTTTTCCCATATCAAGGTGAGATAAAATGTGATGGTAAATGAACCTCAAGGCCCTGATTTGTGGAAAAACATAGAGCACTGATCTCGTTAAAATATAGGTATGTTCATCTTTTCATTTGTATTTACCGGAAAATTTTTCTCAAGCAGGCAAGTGACGTTGAGCTATGCTGCATATGCTTTGAAAATCTCTGCACAATTGAGATAAAGCCATGTGGGCATCAAATGTGTGCTCATTGCACCCTAGCCCTGTGTTGCCACAAGAAGCCTGACATCATAACAGCTGTCCCAGAGGTCCCTGCTTGCCCCTTCTGCCGCTGCAGCATTGCCAACCTAGTTGCTGCCAGAATTATCAACTCTGCTACCGAACTGGACATTAGTCCCTCAAAACCCAGGATATCAAGGAAGTCCTGGAATTCCAGCGAAGGAAGCAGCAGCAGCTTCAAGGGTTTGTCAGCCATGGGCTCATTTGTAAAGATAGCTGGCAGAAGTTCAGGAAGGGTCGCAGCTGAATGCAATGAAGCAAGTGATAAGCTTTTACACATGGATGCTAGGGATTCTACTTCTTGCCATGTTAGTTGATGGACCAGCAGTGTTGCAACATTCAGATTGCTTTAAATGGGTCATTTGGGTAACTTTTTCAACCCTCCTCCATTTGAATATTAAGCATATGAGATACAAGAGTCAAGTAAAATGTCCTTGTGCAAGTTTTTTCTGTGGAATCCTGTCAATCTAGTATGCTGCTCTTTAGATTGAAGAAGCAACAATGTTTAGGATTTTCATGCTTCAAGTCCGCACGTTTATACAGAATAATGAAGCCAAATGCTCAATGGCTGTTCAACTATGTTTAAGTATGATCCATTTCCTCTATTAAAAAGGAAGGAAAAAAAAAGGAAAAGAACAAAGAAAGAAAAGAGGAAACAGTATGCTTTTTTTATCCACTATTTCTTGTGGAAGAAGCGGGAGAAATCCGCTCTTAATATTATTTTAGATTTTATAAGCAAAACTGCTATCTGTGCCATTCCTTTTAATTTCATTAAATATATTTGCCAATTGAAATGTGCACATTTGTTCTGCCTCAACTTGGAACCTATCGAATCATGATTAATGAATCTTAGAACTACTTGGTTACAAAATAATGTTTGCTATATTAGCTTATTGAAATAGCTTAAGCTACATTTGCCTTCTTTCTATTGTATCGAAAAACACGGAATAGGAGGCAAATATTGTTTGCCGTGTCCTGTAAGTACTAGTTGGTTAAACCAGTAAGATTTTTTTAGGTTCCAGAGTTCTGGGGTTTGGGATCCCAGTCATACAATGATAGAAAGATAGGAAGAAGTTTGCTTTGATTTATGTAATTGCTTAAGATGGCTAATGCATTAGAAAAAAGACACCTGGGTTATTTTGAATTGGAGAGAGAGAACACCAAGAATCTTTGGAAGGGGAAAAAAAATCTCGATTGAGAGTTTTTTGACTTTAGTAATAATTAATTATTGCTTAAAAGCCTATATTAATCAGGAAGGTTTCAAGGCATAACTTTTGGCAAAATTGGCCCCTATGAAACAAATGAACAAAGATATNGCTGAAAAAGGCGCTGGGCTTAATTGTCATTGTAAATACACTTGTTGCTAAAATAGTAAGGGGTACAGACTGTTAAAGAACCGGACCTAAAAATCCAAAAGGAAACAGATATGCCTCGTTGTATATCAACTGTTTCGTCCTGTACTTCGAGGAAAGCCTTTTCCTTTTGGTTTTGGACCACGTAGCTTTGTTCACTATTTTTGTACGTTGTAATTCAATCCTGTCTAATTTTTAAATAATTGAACAATAATGAAGCGCCAAACATTCCCCACGTGCCCTTTTGAGATAATCATCTAATTGATCCCATCCCGGTGTCACCAAATGTAAGGAAGGAACATAAAAAAGTAATGTTCACAAATAAAAATGACAAAGCAGGTAAAAGGAGATAACTACAGTTCAGATTTAGAGTCATTTAGATGGTTAAAGAAAAATACATGAAGCATTCTATGTTTCGTTCTTTTCTTTTCCCTCGAATTTGCTCACAAGTTAATAAGAAATCCACGTGTTATATTGCCTTGTAGGTTATCATCATGTAATTCGAAGAATATTTTAGTGAACCAGAATAGCCAAGTTGGGATTCTTTGAGTAACTATCATCGCTGGCATTGGCTCACACCGGGTCTATACTCTCCAATTCCGAGTAGGTCCTGTGATGTAAATATATATTTTCACTTTCAGAACAAGAAAACTAATTGGTGATATATGTCATAAACATCAGGACATTGAGTGATAAATGGTACCAATGGCTAATAGAGGGACCAACAGGAATGCACAAAGATCTAACAATATAATTCATGCCTTGAAAGATAATGAAAATGACAAGAATAGGGACCTGGGTTAAAAAATATATATATATAGCAAACAAGGATTGTTCAATTGTCAAGCTCCACATCTTTTATAACTGAGAGCCACCAATCCAAAACAAAATTTATCATTCTGAGATGGCAATAATTACCTGACCTAGCCCTAGCCTCACCTTGTTTAGCTCAGGACACGTTTAATGCATTGACGCATCACCATTAAATAAGATGTTAGGTTTCGCCTAACAGAATCACCTAACTCTTTGGGAGATTTGTGTCTTGACCAAGTGTGTGCACATGCATAAAGAGACATGTATAATTCAACTACAGAACCAAGGAGTAATTCATAAGAAAGTCATGTCACAAATAGAATATTTTGGAATGAACCTCTGGGGAGAAGATCAACCTGACATGCTTTGTTTTTTGCTCTGGTTTCTGCTGTACTAGGGATATCGTGGTTTGGTTTTAGAAATCTCTTCTCACGCCGTTCGCATGAACCCCATCCGTCTGAAAACCTACCTCCCCTGGTAACAACAAAGACAAGTAGAAGATAACCATTACAAAACTGTAACAAATGTGCTGCCAATTTGTTTCACAATGCTCCGCTTTATTGCCAAAAGAACTTACTGCATATATGCCCGAACCACAAATTCAGCCCTCTGAACATTGCGGTTTTCATCAAATTCAATGCTCTTGTCTTTGATCTCATAGGATACATTGAAGTAAAATGATATCTTCCTCCAACCTATACAACATAAACATCCCCTATGTTGCGTTCAACAATGCATTTTCAATACAAAAAGGCATAAGGCTGCCGAACCCTGAACTACATACCTGATTTTTTAATGAAAGGGCTCCCAGAAATCATGGTGTAATCAGACTTCTCCAAAATCTGTTCATTCAACAGGACAAGACACAATAAACATACCAAGTAATTCGGATTTTATGAAAAATCTGGAGTGTTTAGGGGTATGTTTGTAACTCATATGCTCTGCTTAATTTTCAACGTACAACCATTAAAGGGCTAGCTAATATTTACCAATTAGCCATGTATAGGCCTCAACACCTCTCAGTCTCTAACAAACGTTTTTCACAAATTTAAGGGCTTAATTGAGAGTTTTCACGAAGTCAAATCTACTAATGGACTTTGTATCAAACACCTTTCTTGCTATTTCCCGAAAAGAAAATAATAATAATAATAATAAGTAGTTTCAAAGTAACATGAGCTAAAGGCAAATTAAGAGATTAACAACTGAATCAATCAATAAATTTGAAAATCAAGATTAAAATATTTACCGCCATGGCTGCGTTTTGGTACTCCTTGAACAGCGAAACTGTAGGAAATCTCCCAGACAAACTGTGCCTCGTAGCATCCTGGTCGTGTCTCTCACCCCTCCCATTAATTCCCGGGGATAAATACGCCTCCGGCGACGCATACGCCACAGGACTCGGCGGAGTTCGGTGCGCTAAAGCCATTGGACTGCTCTCGCTGGCTTCTGATGAGCACGTTCTCGCCACCTTAAGCGGCCGATCGTTGACGATCTCTCCGCGAGAGTCGGAATTCGGGGAGTACTGTAATTGCTGCTGCCGATAGTGCTGGTGTTTAGGGTTTGGCGGCGGAGAAGGGCGGGAGATTGGCGTCGGCGGGGAACGGTAGCTGGGGTATCTGATGGCGAGGGGCTTGCGTGATTTGGAGGCGGACGCGGAGGAGCGTGAGACGGAGGCTGCGGCGGCGGAGTCGATTACGGCCCATAATGCGGCGTCGTCTAGGTCTTTATCGTCGATTGAGAAGGGGATTGGTGATGTCATTAGAGAGACAGTGAGACTGGTGAGGAGTGAGGTCAAAGGGCCCAAGGGGCGGCAAGTGGACTCGACGTATTTTTAAATTAAGAATTTGAATTTTGGGGGGAAAACGCCTAAATGATGCTTCAAATCAAACAGGGCCAATAACAAAGGGGTCTCTAATTTTGAGAAACATATTGTAAAATTGGCATGAGTTTCTAAAATCCTTCAAATGGGTCCCCGCTCTTACACTTTGCAATTCCAAATCAAGCACTGCTTTATGTTCAATTGTTCATTCAGCCCTTCATCAGTTTCCTCATTTCTTTGCCTTCGTTTTTTTTATTTATTAATCTCAATACACTAACTTCTTTCTACTGTCTAGTCGCATTAAGGAGATTTTCGAAAATTCAGTTAAAATAAAAAATTAAAAAATATATTATTTGAAATAGAAAGCAGGGGCTGATTTTAATGGAGACTAAGTTGGGATATGACCTTATAAAAATTTTAATTTTTTTCAAATATATATGATATTCCATAAATTATAATAGAAATTAAAAAATATCTCTAAACTATGTATACATTATTCACTATGGCCCATGTAACTAAAGTTTTCAGCTTTCGCCCCTAATAAAAAGAAAAAAAGATCTTGACGTCTTATGGTAGCAATGCTGGAAAAATCAGGACAAACAGCATGCTCTTGAGCTATGGTTAATCTTACTCCTTAAAAATCTTAATGCTATTATTTCTTTTAATTCTTCCTATTGGTTATTCTTTTACTAGCTGTCTAATAAAAGAAAAGCTAGTTGTCAACATCACAGTTCATGGGAAAGAGGCAAAAATGGCGAGTAAGACAATTGAGGAAAGAAAATGGAGGGAAGCAGGACATCTAGGAGAAGAATTAAAGGAAGAAAAATATTTTTTAAAAAATAGGAAAGAGGGAAATGAGGAGCGGGAATTGAATTGGACAAATTGTAAGAAGAAGGAAATTATGGGCCTTCAACAAAAGGCTCAAGTTCACGTGGTCCAGGTGGAATCAGAAGTAGAAGATGGAGAAAATGAGCTTACTACAAATAAATGTAGGCCCAAAAGGAGAAAGTGGAAATCTCAAGCCCGCAATTGTGAAGAAAGAGGAGGAATTAAAGATGGGCAAATAACAATGAAAAGGCTGGCTAGCTTCTTAAATTGGGACAGCCCAAACTCCAAAAGAATAAAAGGAGCAAGCCTAAAAGAAACTTTTCCTTCTCTAACAAGCTCTTAACCAGAATACAGTAGCAGCAAAACTACAACTAAAGGATAAAGAAGGTGATGCTATGGAGGAAGTACCACTTGTTGTTGATAAAGTATCGGCAGCGGCTAGAAACCAGCCCTGCCGGCAAGCAACAATCATGAGGATTATAAGTTGGAACATTCGGGGATTGGGGAAGGACCGAACGTTTCGAGAAGCTCAGGAAGTTATCCGTGAAGGTAGACCCCAAATTTTGCTCTTCAATAAGACAAAAATGACAATGCCGCAAATGAGGAAAAATTGTGAGCAATTATGTTTTCCTAGTTATTTTGTAGTCGGTAGAGAAGGGATAAGAGGTGGTCTAGCAACACTTTGGAGCTCTAAAGTCACGGTTGAAGTTAAATCATACAGCCTTCATCATATTGATGTTGTTGTTCATAACGAGAAAGGGAGATTATGAAGATGTACTGGCATTTATGGGCACCCAAAATCAATCTAGAAACAACACACATAGAAGTTATTGAAAAGGTTAGCAGAATTATCCTCCCTATCATGGCTCTGTCATGGGGATTTCAATGAAATTCTTAGCTTAAATGAAAAATTAAGAGGTAATGAGAAGCATGCAAGCATGATAGCTGATTTTAGAGAAGCCATTATGGAGTGTGAATTGATGGATTTGGGGTTTGTTGGGTACATGTTCACTTGGTCAAATAGAATGTTCGAGGCAGATCTGGTTGATGAGAGATTAGATCGTGTTTTGTGTAATAAAGGGTGGGGTAATTATTTCCACGAAAAAGCAGCTGTGAATTTAGTGTCTTGGTGCTCCAATCACCATCTGATTTTGATGGAATTGGTCGAGAAAGGAAAATGGGGGAACTATATGAAGAAGACTTTTTACAGAGCTCATTACAAAGATATGTGGGGCCCTTACAAGAGATGTAGGGAGATTATTAAATGAGAATGGAGTGATAACATTTATTGGGGAAATCCTGTTGAGTTGTTTAAGAAAAAATCTAAGAAGTCTTTGGCTAAATTAAAGTTATAGATTCCAGCTATCATGAGAGTACGGAAGAGATCAGAAGAACTGAAAGGCAGATAGACAACATCTTGTTGGATGAGAAAATCCACTAGAAACAAAGAGCGAGGGCCAATTGGTTAAGAGAAAGGGACCAGAACACTAAATTTTTTCATTTAAAAGCCTCTACAAGAAAGAGAACAAATAAAATTATGGGGCTTGAAAATGACCAAAGAATCTGGAATGAAGAAATTGAGGATATAGAAAGATTGTCCTGTGAATACTTTACAAATATTTTTATTACAACTAATCTATCCCCAACCCAACCGAATGCAGCTCTGACAAATTTGTTGCAACGAGTAACAAGGAAGATGAACAATTTCTTAGATAAGAAGTTCACTAAAGAGGAGATCTCAACAGCACTTGCTCAAATATGTCCCACTAAGGCAGCAGGTCTGGATGGGCTACCTGCAGCCTTTTTTCAAAACCACTGGAACTTAGTTAAAGAAAAAATGATAACTACCTGCCTGTACATTCTCAATGAAGGAGGTAGTCTAGCACCTTTTAATCACACTTATATTGCTTTGATTCCAAAAGTACATAATCTTACAAAGTTAACTAACTTTAGACTTATTAGCATTTGTAATATTATTTATAGGATTTTGGCAAAAATCTTGGCTAATGACTGAAGCAAATTCTAGATGAGATTATTTCTCCAACCCAAAGTGCCTTCATCTCGAATAGATTAATCACTAATAATGTAATTATAAGCTATGAATGTCTTAATAACATTGGGCAAAACAGGAGAAAAAGAAACGGGTTGGTAGCCTTAAAATTAGACATTAGCAAAGCTTATGATAAAATTGAGTGGAGTTTTGTAGAAAAGGCAATGCAGCAGTTAGGATTCTTTGTAAATTGGGTAAATCTGGTGATGAATTGCATTTCCACAGCGAGTTTCTCAGTGCTAATCAATGGTGTGCCTAAAGGCTTAATATATCCCCAAAGAGGATTAAGACAATGATGCCCGTTATCACCTTATCTTTTCATTATATGTGCAGAGACGTTTTTAAACTTGTTCATGGTGGCAGAAAAACAAAAGTTAATTCATGGATTGAGCTTTAGTAGAAATTTGTCAGTCTCTCACATTCTTTTGCAGATGACAGCTTGATCTTCTCTAGGGCCTCTAATGAAAATTGCAAAAACTTAAAACAGATCTTTGATGTGTATGCCAACGCTTTGGGTCAGATTTTCAATTACAAAAAATTCTCCATGATTTTCAGCATCATCACAAATTAGAGACTGGTGGGGGAGATCAAAACATTTTTAATCTTAGTGTAGCTTCCAAACATAAGAAGTATCTTAGCTTACCTTCCATGGTGGGGAGAATGAGGATCAGCTTCTTTAATGACATCAAATTAAGAGTCCTCAGCAGGTTGTCCAGTTGGCAACACAAATTCTTTTTGTGTGGGGGAAATGAGGTGCTTATCAAAGTTATAGCTCAAGGCGTGCCTACAAATGTAATGAGTGTATTCAAAGTACCTCAGAGTATTTGTGATGACATCCAAGAAGCCATAGCTAGATTCTGGTGGGGTGATTCAAAAAATCATAAAAGCATCCATTGGGCAAGGTGGAAAAGACTGTGTCAGGCCAAAATCAGAGGAGGATTGGATTTTCGAGAATTCTCCAATTTTAATCAAGCTCTAATCGCTAAGTAAGGATTGAGGATTATGCAAAATCCAGAGCTTTTGATGACCAGAATTTTAAAGGCAAGCTATTTTAGGCAGTCAAGTTTCATGGAAGCAAAGTTGGGCTTAAAACCTTCGTTTGTGTGGAGGATTATTTAGTAGGGCCGAAAAATCCTTCATAAAGGATCAAGATGGAGAATTAGATATGGAAAGCAAGTGTATATATACAAAAGCAATATGATATCAAAGCCTGAAACTCTAAAACTAATCTCTCCACAGACTTTACCCCCTTGTTCTATGGTAGCCGACTTGATTAGGAACCAATAATGGAAGGAAGAGGTTATTGCTCAGATTTTTATGGAAGATGAGGCTGCAAGGATTTTAAGCATTCCCCTTCCAAAGTCCCCTTAGCTAGATAAACGAATATGGCACTACGATAAGCATGGTAATAACACAGTCAATAGTAGGTATCAAATTACTCTAAAACTGAAGTGCACATAGACAATAAGTAGCTCAGATAACTCCAAAACTCATTGGGAAGTTATATGGTCTAAGGAAATTCCAGAAAAGATCAAGGTGTACATATGGAGAACATCGTGAAATCTGCTACCTACAACCTATGATCTTTGGCAGAGGAAAGCTATTAAGGAGCATGTGTGCTAGAGATGTTATAAGGAGAATGAAGACACCTTTCATGCTTTGATGGGGGTGTAAATATGCTTTAAAAGTTTGGAAGTTAACGGAATATTATCAGCACATCAAACTTTTAGCTCGGCAAGACATGTTAAGTGCTCTTTGGGAGTTGGAAGCAAGCATGAGTAAAAAAGAGTTAGAGTTTGTAATTGTTATGTGCCGGAGTATATGATATTCAAGGATATTCTTATTTTTTAAGGAAATGGTGAAGATCCTCAACTAGCAGCGGCAAGAGCTATAGGGACTGTGGACTCATACAGGAGAATTTAAATTCCAGTTGATTAGACTATCTCCAAGCATCAAAGCTGCAATCAACAAGCATGGATGCCTCCCCCAAATAGGTGGTTTAAAGAGAATGTTGATGCTGCCATTAATCGTTCAAATCAGACAGTATGATTAAGAGTGATCCTTAGAGATTCCAGGGGTGAAACTATTGCAGCAACATTCCAGAAGGTTGGTTTGAAAGTGGATGTGGCTTATATGGAAGCTGAAGCAGTTAATTTAGGCATTCAAGTAGCTCAAATTGTTAAGCGTCAGCCAATGATCGTTGAATCAGATTCCAAAGAAGTGGTTGATCTTGCTCGCAATAGGAAGGGTTGTTTGTTAGAAATCTTTTGGTAAATAACCACTATTCAAGATAGTCTGAAGAGATTAAACCAGTCTCAAATCCAACATGTTTCACGAACTTACAACAAAACTGCTCATGCTTTACCAAATGTAGCTTTGAATTATGATAAGCTGGTTGTATGGCTGGGAACTTTTTCAGTAGAGATTAGGTTGTTATTCTCTGATTCCCATTAATTGAAAGCCTTACTTTCGCTTAAAAAAAAAA
>MKYO02031957.1:696719-726003 GCA_002013955.2 Citrus medica | reverse complement strand
TTTGATCAATGTTTACATCATCTAACACAAGTTTTGCAGAGATGTATCGAAAAGAACTTAGTCTTGAATTGGGAGAAGTGCCATTTTATGGTACAACAAGGTATTGTTCTCGGTCACATCATTTCGAGCAAAGGTATTGAGGTTGACAAAGCCAAGGTGGATCTCATTTCTAATCTTCCTCCACCCAAAACAGTCAGAGAAGTAAGATCTTTCCTTGGGCATGCTGGTTTTTATAGACGTTTCATTAAAGATTTTATCAAAGTTTTTAGACCCTTATGCAATCTACTTGCTAAGGATGTACCTTTTATCTTTAATGATTCATGTCTTGTGACATCATCACCCATCATTCATGCCCCAAACTGGTCTCCAAGGAAAATCATAGGCTCAAAAATCACTTGGTACTTATTATAACATGTTCATTCCTTCAAGCAACTCATATTTGTCTCCGACATCAACATGTAGAATAGCAAACATAGCGTGACATTACTTCAGACTAAAGATAATACAAATGCTAAAATTTGAAATTTATCATGTTATCCAATGTTAAAATAAATAACAATTTTTTTAAACAACATTCTACCCCCCAACCTATCTAAACATGAAAGGAAAATATACAAGCACAAAAGCGAAAATGATGCAGAAAAACTAATTAGAAAATGATGGAAAACGAAAATGATTTTTTTTTAACTTAAGAAGATGCGTTTCTAGAGGCACTACACTCCATTCCATTTTTTTTAATCAACGGCGCCAAAAACTTGTTGTGCAAATTTTATTGAACTCGCAAGCACACAAATCTATTGTAGAATAGACTAAGGGTGACGAGTGTCGATCCCACGAGGAGGTGGATTTTAATTGTGTGTAGAATTAATTTTGTAAATGGGTGGTTGGATTTGTGATGAGAATGATTTGGACTATCCTAAAATTGGAATTGAAATGGCGAGAATAAATTAACGATAAATCTATTGAAATGACGTACTTGGGTATCTGGATCCGTATCAACATGCATCATGGGCTAAATANGAGAATTCTATTGAAATGACGTACTTGGGTATCTGGATCCGTATCAACATGCATCATGGGCTAAATATTCCTTATTAATATCAATTAAATCATAAGGGGAGAATCCACACCTCATGAACCACGCTCTAATCAATATGGTGCTAAGGGCTTATCGTGCCAAATAATAATAACCTTGTACTAGAGGGCCGGTGAAAACAAAGCGGTACTAGACAAAATTAGTATTATTTGTCGACGAGAAGTCAAAACATCCACAAAAACTAGAGGGGAAGAGAAAATAAATTTACCAAATAAAGCCCATGACACATGTTGAGACTTCACCTTCAACCCAAGCTTGAAAGAAAATTAGCTACTCATAATTGAACTAGGGGCAAAAAGGAAATTTATTAAAATACATAGAAAATACAAGATGGAGAGGGAATTACAGAAAATGGAGTCCAAAAATGGATTCAGGGATATCAAATTAGGGGGGGGAGGCCCCCTTTTTATAGATACATGGAGTAAATCATGGCCATCGGATTAAAAACAGTTTGGACGCTCAGGATTGCGCCACGTCATCAGTCAACAGACCGCGTGAACAATACATGGTTTGACCACGTGGATGAACAGTAACATGGTTTGACCTGGGTGACCAGTGACACTGTTTGGTTGAAAATAATCTTGTGTGTTGTATGTACCGTACATGAGATTTTTGATCCACTGATATGCTGTCACGTCATCGATCAATAGTGCATAAGAATTTTAGTCCAACAGGATTGTGACACCTCATCAGTCAATGCCACATCATCGGTCAATACCACGTTATCGATCCGTCTATGTGAACAGTGCCGTGAACAGTAACGTAGACAGTACCCGTACATGTGAATACTACCGTATATGTGAACAGTACTATTTTTCTTTTTATGTTTCGCCTAAGGTTTTCGACCGTCCTGAGTTCAAAAGTGATGTCCGTTTTGCCATCTGATCTCTCGTTTATTGTGAAATGACCATGATACCCCTAAAATAATAAAATACTTAATTAAAATAAAACACACATAATTAAATTACAAGAAGCTTAAATACATAAAAGTAAGGGTTGTTAGTAAGACATGAAATGTAAAATGACAATTTTCTCCTTTATAAATATGCATTTTCTAACACTCAACACTTAGATCGATGCAAACACATGTACAAGTTTGCCACTCTATGTATGTGCTTGTATCATACATACATTCTCCAGTAAGTTAATATACTACCACATCGTCAGTGAACACAAAGTCAGTAGGCAATGTTTTAGTGTATCTCACTCTATAGCAAGCACATAGGACAATCAAATAAGATGTTGACACTTCATCAGTCAATGAAAAGTCAGTTGGGACCTACAAAATTAGCATACATCTCAACACACTAGATTTGGACTTCTGTAAATCTTGTTTTATGCAATCAGAGTTTGTTTTAATCCCAATTTCTATTGTTCATTAGGTTTTCAAGGCTGATTCCAATTATAACGTCAATGCTGCCATCTGGGACTCCAAACATGATTTAAACTATGATTTTGCCTTTTATATTCTTTATTAAGTTTTTTAGCCATTTTGAGCTAAAAAATACCATCTATTCTGTCATTTGATTTCTCATTAATTATGAAATAACTAAAATACTCCTAAAACACATAAAATACTCAAATTGCAACATGCACAAAATCAAAGTTTAAGGGAACTTAAATACATAAAGGTAAAGATGTTAGTGAGACTTAGAATACAAAACCACAATTTTACTCTTTATAAATGCACACACTCCAACACTCATCACCACTTTATAATGACCCAAACACAACAACAAATATAAGGAGGGGAGAGAATATTGAAAAGAGAGAGCTAAGGCAATGCCTATTAAAATGTAGCACGCAAACACAAGTAGGTGGCAGGGCAAAATTCAAGTCATGCAGGGGAATTAAAGAATGAAGTGCAAAGGTTGGCATAAATCAATGAAGAGATTTAGAGCAGAGGAAGAACCCATACTTGGAGGATATTGTTAGACAATGAATCCTCACTTTTACCAGAGATCATGAATACAACAATTCTTAGGGATTTTTGCTTTTTAAACCTTTAGTATTCAAGAAAAAAGTGATCTGCTGATCCACATAAAATAATTTAATGAGATGACTCGAGTTAAGGGCTTAACACCATTGTAAAGAAGTGGAACATTCTATTGATGTTAAACGGGTGAGCGCACAATTGGTATAAAAAAATATCGTAAGGAAGCATTAGAACTTTTGATCAATTATCTAGAGATTTTGAGTAATCTAAAGGGGCGATGAACCCAGAAGATGATATTAAGACTCATGACCTTAAACAATGAGAAAAAGAAACCCTTAAAGACTTTGTTAAAAGATATCATAGAGCAATTCTTGAGCTTGAACCTTTCAATCATCCCCAAGCTTTAAAGGGGCTGAAAGAAAGGGTAAAGATAGGCCAACTATGGTACAATATGAGGACACCAACAATTAACTCATATTTGACAGTTCATGACAATTGAAGATGGACATAGAGATTGAAAAGGAGAAAGTAGCAAGAGTTTGATGTAAGCAACTAGAGGAATTAAGGAGAAGAGAGAGGAGGGCACAAAGGGGAAGTGGACCCGTTACATATATATATTAAAACAGTTTGTCCTAAAAAAGATTGAATGGTGTAAAGAGAGCATCTTACTTGCGGCATTATTTCTTTTCTTGACATAATCCAACATACTTAAATAAAATCCAACTCAGGATGCCTTTAATAAAAACTAATTAAAAAGTCATAACCAACAAAACATTTCGCCCAATTAGGATAACCAAGTGACCAACCAAGACAAAAGGTCAAACAAATCAGGTGTAAACCTTCTATCACCACAAATTCTTTCTAGCTAGATAAAAAGCTTCCCAAGAGATAGAACCACGCATGAGCAGACTATCATTTATAAACAACATACACCTTTAAAGGTCTCATTAGAAAAGTTGTACCACTCCATCAAAGATCGAGTGCTATTGTACCCTCTAACATCTCTCAAGGAGCAGCTAACAAACATGACGAGCAAATTTTGTGAATTTTCATGACAACTATGGCCAGATCATGGTGCATTGTCGTGATCTAAAAAATAAAGTCAAAGATCTAGTAATAAATTTTTATATAATGAGTATGTAGATATATTATTTTAGTTGGCAGATGAGCAAGAGTTGCCTGAAAAGGTGAGTAATGAAGATATAACACAGGAAGAGCCAATGCTAGAGTTATTGTAAGAGGCCAACATTAGTATAGGACTCAAATAGTACTAAAAAAATTATGAAAGACATACTATGAGAGTCATGATGTTCTTTTCAATATACCATTGGAAAAAGGTGCAAAGACCAGACTATTCACAATCATAAGGAGGGAGTTATGTACCAATACAAAGATGTGGTGTTCATAAAAGCCAATGCCGTAAGCAAAGAATATAGCACAATTTTGATAGATGACACGACTTAAAAGTGTTTGATTTACTCTCAAGTATAAGAGTGCCTAGTTATAATATATCTCGGTGAGTCCGAGGTCGATCCACAGAGAAAAGATTTAATTTGTTTATTTTATTTTATCTAAAAATTGAAAATAAAACTTGAATATAAACAACTTAATTTAAATGAAACTATGGAATTGAACTAGTTAGGGTTATGGATCCACTCTTAGAAGTAAATAAAACTTAATAAATTCTTTTAGCCAATTGTTAGATTTATTACCCAAAAGATTAATTATATAAATTATTATTATTTTCCCTTTAATTTTATGATGGATTAAGTATTCATTGTGCCAAAATTTAATTTGTCTACAATAAGTCAAAATACCATTTTACCATACCTTATATTCAGATAAAAAGAATTTATTGTGCCAAACTCCCTTGTTTGTCTACAATAAATCAAAATCTCATAATATAAAATATGTATAAAATTAAATAGAAAATAATTTAATTTATAAAATTAAAAATAGAATTTCATTAAATCATATTTATTTCCTAAGAGTTTCACCTTCCCCTAACTATTAATATTTAGCTAAACATTTTTTTTATAAAGGAAATTACTAAAATTGAAAAACACATAATTAAAAATGGAATTTGAAAATTGAAATAAAACTAATTTTATTGATTGAAAATAAATTACAAGGAGAGATGAGAAGAAGAATTTGGGGGAAAAGAAGAGAAGAGAAGGTGTGGAGAGGTGTGTTCACCCCCCCTCTATTTATACTAATACATGGTAAATCCACACCACACAAATAAAAAATCTAATTACATCTTAACCTTACATTTGTCCCACTAATAATCCCACTAATAAAACATAAACCTAACTTATCCACTCAAGCACATCCAACACATTCCACTAACAATTACCATACCTAATATGATAAAAACTTATAATTTTACAATTACCACATTTACCGTGGTAAAAACGTAAAAAAAATACAACAAAAGTCTTGCATCCTCCTCGACAATGACATAATTTCTCGGACTTTCGGAATCCAAATTTGACATCCATGCATTTGTTCGGAGCCTCAAATTGCATGAAATTATTATTTTTACCTAATAAACACACAAAAATACACAAAATCAAATATTTAGAAAAATAATTAGAAATTCACAATATGTTACACAATTACAAATATAAATTACATTAATAAAACAAAATAACATTTTTATCCCTTAATAAACATACAATTTTTAACACTAATCACACCCCCCAACTAGCTTATTGCTAGCCCCTAGCAATTAAAGCGTTATATTATTTTAAGATTTACAAAATTCACATGCAAGTTAATAGTTGTTCATCTATCCTCTAAACTACCAAATAATTAAACTCTCCAATTTTTTTTTTTAAACTTTTGGTCATCCACTCATTATCCAGAATATCATAAACCTTCTTTTGTGCTCAAGTAATTAACACAATACTTATGGGGTTTTATTAAAAGAAAACAACATTTTCATTCTAAAACTCATTAGAAATTCTATCTTCAGGCAGTAGATTATTCAAGCTTTTTTTTTGTTTTTGCATTTTTAACCCATGTAGCGAGCTTTAGGTCAGTGACTCCCAGACCAGTTGACCTTAGGGCACTAGGTGTTGAAACATCCCTACGGACTTAATTACTTGGGTTTTTAATAAATAAGAAAACAGTATATCTATAACCCATGTAGCGAGCTTTAGGTCAGTGACTCCCAGACCAGTTGACCTTAGGGCACTAGGTGTTGAAACACCCCTACGGACTTAATTACTCGGGTTTTTAATAAATAAGCAAACAATATATCTATAACCCATGTAGCGAGCTTTAGGTCAGTGACTCCCAGACCAGTTGACCTTAGGGCACTAGGTGTTGAAACACCCCTACGGACTTAATTACTCGGGTTTTTAATAAATAAGCAAACAATATATCTATAACCCATGTAGCGAGCTTTAGGTCAGTGACTCCCAGACCAGTTGACCTTAGGGCACTAGGTGTTGAAACACCCCTACGGACTTAATTACTCGGGTTTTTAATAAATAAGCAAACAATATATCTATAACCCATGTAGCGAGCTTTAGGTCAGTGACTCCCAGACCAGTTGACCTTAGGGCACTAGGTGTTGAAACACCCCTACGGACTTAATTACTCGGGTTCTAGATTTAATTGCACTCATTCAATTTTTTTTTTGGTTGCTGTTTTTTTTTTTTTTTTTTTTTGCAATATACACTTTCTACCACCTTAGATATTATTTCTAATAAATCAAAAGAACTAAATGCTGCAAAAATTTTAACTTACAACCCACTAGTATGTGTCATAGTGTGTGTGTGAAGAATGATTTAATAATACCTGTTAAATGAGTAAATAACAAAATAATTTGATAACCAAATGGAGGAGAGTTCACAAATTTGAGTAATTCAAAGAAAAGGGAACAAAAACAACTTATTATGAATTTTAAAATCAAAATATAATACAACAAGACTATTAGGATGCGTTTCAAAAGTTGCGACTCTTTACACAGCCATCCTAGACAAAAAAAAAATTATTGATTGTTTTTGGTTTTTTTTTTAAATTAAACACACCTATTTACAATTTACGTCAATTATCCCTTCCCCCCAAACAAATTTAAACATTATATACATGCAGAAAGATGAAAAAGATAAAGGAAACATAAATAATAAAAGAAGAAATAGGAAAGATCACACCTGAACAACTCGCTGAAGATGCGTTTCTAGAGTCCCTACACCCCATATTCTGCCATCTTCGACAAAAGCATTACTAGGATTTGCTATATTCCACATATGTCAACTATTCCCTCCCCCCAACCTGAACAAGACATTGTCCTCAATGGCTTAAAAGAAAGAAGTAGAGTTTAGAAGACACAACCTCATAGCTCCAAGAAGATTGTTACAACCGAAGAGTTAAATCCAATTTGTACTTCTTACTAGGGCTAGGGTTACCATCATTAGTCAACCATTCCAAGGCCAAGGTCTCAGGATCTGGCTCTGGTTTGTAAGCTTGTAAAAGATCAAGTAACTCATTAGCAGTAGAAGCACAAACAAAAAGATTTTTCGCAGAGATTGGAATAAAATGATTCTTAATTGCATGGTTAATGAATGTGAGCAACCCATCAAAAAAATTATTAACATTTAGTAAACCGATGGGTTTTTGATGGATGTTTAAATGGGCCCAAGATGCAAATGTAATCAATGCCTCTAAAGTTGCAAGATCTCCTGGCAAGAAAATGAAAGCGTCAGCATGATTTAACATCTCAGTTATTCGCTCTTGCATACTTGAGACAACTAACTCTTCTCCAATTGGTACATCAGATCTACATCCTAGAGATTTTAAGGCTTGTGGAATGATACCTAGTACCTGGTTTCCTCTAATAAAAACAGCTTCTGAGACAAGTTTTGATAACCCGCGGTCACCTCCTCCATATACAAGGTGCAGTTTCCTCTCAGCTATGGCACGACCAAGATCTACAGCTGCTTGAACGAACTCTTTGTATTTTCCATAACGAAATCCAGAGAGCACACAAATGTTTTTTAATTGTCTACTCGAAGATGCTGCCATTAGAATAATCTTAAAAAACAAGTTGTGAGTGGTTTGGAAAAAGAGCTCGTATTTAAAGATCTGAGTGACAGACAGAATGAGAAACAGCTGTAAATGGGTTGGTGGATTTGTCAGATGACGCGTAAAGCTCATGTCTCAATTATTCAAAAGCAAACAGTAAAAAGAAAAGCAAACAGTGAAAAGAAAAAGTAAAAGAAAACAAATAATGATTAAATACAAAATCAAACTATTAAATGCAATAATGCAAATGATAAAAGAGCAGTAAAGTAAAAGGATATTTACTGGTAGTTGTGATTGTGGCTCACATCTTCCTCTGGTTTTACGTCCAGTAACGGCTTGAACGCCCTCTATGGGTCGAGGATAGGCTTCCCATCCAGTTTTCTTATAAACTGGCAAACAGGGTCTTTTTGAGTCAGATTCCCAAGACTAAATTGTGCACTTTCATTTTGGAATAGTCTCCATAACCTGTGTATCTCATATTGCACATGTCCGCTTCGATGCGTCTCAAGAGATCGTAAGATATCATCCAACGATTCTTTACTCATGCCATCTTTGACGAATTTAATT
This sequence comes from Citrus medica, assembly GCA_002013955.2. Classification (NCBI taxonomy): domain Eukaryota; kingdom Viridiplantae; phylum Streptophyta; class Magnoliopsida; order Sapindales; family Rutaceae; genus Citrus; species Citrus medica. Next base: position 717,370 of record MKYO02031957.1, on the reverse strand, counting down.
TTGTCCTCTCGACTATCAGAAACCATTCCTAAAGATTTACAAACTTCTCGTCTGCAACTAAGTCGTACACAATTATGACATTTTGAGCCAAGTCGATTAGCTCTCCTTTTTTTAGCAAACGTACTCTTACCAAAACCAGGCATGTAAGAAACAAATGGATCAGAAAACTCACCAGCTAATCGGACCTTTGCTTCAATTAACCAACGAATGTCAGAAGGAATGCCATTGATCATTAACAAACGCAGTCGTTCACAACGAGCTTTGTAAATTTTCCTAAGGGCATTCTGAGGGAGAGAAGGAAAACGCTTATGCAAGTTATGTTGTATTTCTTCCATGCTTGATTTTGAGATTTCAGTTATTGTGGGAAACTGAGGATACCGACTTAAGAAGTCACGGAGTACCGTTATCCGCCATTTATACGGGAAAATAAATCAAAGCACACCAAAATCAAATCTGCAAAATCAAATCAAACGTGAAAGCGAACAAAAAAGAAACACAATATGTACAAAGGAAAATGAACTTACATTCGTCCTCTCATTGAGTTAACCTCAAGCTCCAATTGACATTCATATATGCCACGTTCTATTGCTCTGAGTTGTCTTTCTTGATCCTCAACGTAGGCCACTAATTCTGGTGGTTGTCGTTCCCAAATTGGATGTGATTTACAGCTTTGTATCAATCTTCTCAAGTGAAATTTTATTCGCAAAAGTCTTTTAAGATGTGTAAACAGAATATTCCTTATTGAGGTACTCATGATGTATAATGATGAAGAAAACACAATTATTAAACACACTTAAGTAAGAAACATCACAACGCGTATCATTCAAGACAGTCAAACAATTCAAACGGTAAAACAACAGTGAAAAGTTAAAATACTCATTAAAAACTCAATCAAGATTTTGTGGGTCACTCAAATTTATTTCGGTGCTTGGATCACGTGGTTGGTATTCCAGATAGGGCTTTATTCTTTGACCATTAACTTTAAATGTGACACTGTTTTTTGGATTCTCAATTTCTACAGCCCCATGTGGATATACATTTTTTACAATAAATGGGCCACTCCACTTTGACTTTAACTTTCCTGGAAACAAATGAAGACGAGAATTATAAAGCAACACTCTTTGACCAATTTCAAATGTTTTTCGAAAAATTCTTTTATCATGAAAAATTTTTGTTCTTGCCTTAATAATTCTTGAATTTTCATATGCATCATTTCTTAATTCCTCAAGTTCATTCAATTGTAATTTCCGCACATTACCAACATCATCCAAATTTGAATTAAAAGCTTTAATAGCCCAAAATGATTTATGTTCAAGTTCAACAGGTAAGTGACAAGGTTTACCATAAACTAGCCGATAGGGTGACATTCCTAATGACGTTTTAAATGCAGTACGGTATGCCCAAAGTGCATCAGTCAATCGAAGAGACCAATCTTTGCGGTTTGGGTTAACTGTTTTTTCTAAAATTTGTTTTATCTCCCTATTTGCTAATTCAACTTGACCATTTGTTTGAGGATGATAAGGGGTAGCAACTTTATGTGTAATTCCATATTTTTTCATTAAAGACTCAAATGACTTATTACAAAAATGCCTACCTCCATCACTAATAATGGCTCGAGGGATTCCAAATCGACTTAGAATGTTTTCTCTTAAAAATTTAATGACAGTTTTACTATCATTATTTCGACAAGACATTGCTTCAATCCATTTTGAGACATAATCAACTGCCACTAATATGTACACAAATCCAAAAGATGGTGGAAATGGACCCATGAAATCAATTCCCCAACAGTCAAATATTTCAATTTCAAGTATGGGATTTAAGGGCATCATGTTTCTTTTAGTAATTGATCCCAATTTTTGACAGTTTTCACAAGTTTTGCAAAATTCATATGTGTCTTTAAATATGGTAGGCCAATAAAATCCACTTTGTAAAATTTTAGCCGTAGTTTTTCTTGAAGAAAAGTGTCCACCGCATGCTTCAGAATGACAAAAATTAATGACACTACTTACCTCATTATCAGGAATGCATCGTCGAAAAATCTGATCAGAGCAATATTTGAATAAGTAAGGATCATCCCAATAAAATTTCTTTACTTCAACCAAAAATTTCTTCTTCTCCTGAGTATTCCATTGCGAAGGCATTTTACCTGTAACAAGGAAATTAACAATGTTAGCATACCATGGTATTGAAGTAACAGATAATAAAAATTCATCAGGAAAGGAATCATTGATGGGTGTTATATCAGTGCAGATTTCAGATGTGAGTCTTGATAAATGATCAGCAACGACATTTTCGGCACCCTTTTTATCTTTGATGGTGAGGTCAAATTCTTGAAGTAACAAAATCCAGCGAATTAGTCTTGGTTTGGCATCCTGTTTAGTCATCAAATATCTCACAGCAGCGTGATCAGTAAAAACAACAGTTTTAGAACCAAGCAAATATGAGCGAAATTTGTTTAATGCATACACCACAGCAAGTAATTCTTTTTCAGTTGTCGAATAATTCATTTGAGTATTATCCAAAGTCTTACTCGCATAGTGAATCACAAACGACTTACGATCCCTTTTTTGTCCTAAAACAGCACCAATAGCAAAGTCACTTGCATCACACATTAATTCAAAAGGTAAAGACCAATCTGGAGATTGCATAATAGGTGCAGATGTCAAAAGGCAAATTATTTTCTCAAAAGATTTTTGGCAATCATCAGTCCATTCAAACGGTGCATCTTTTAATAAGAGGTTACAAAGTGGTTTAGATATGACACTAAAGTTTTTTATAAACCTCCTATAAAATCCTGCATGCCCTAAAAAGGATCGCACATCTCTAACTGTTTTTGGTTGTGGCAATTTAGATATGACTTCAATTTTTGCTTTGTCAACTTCAATTCCTTTAACGGATATAACATGACCCAAAACAATTCCAGAAGTAACCATGTAATGGCATTTTTCCCAATTTAAAACGAGTTCTTTTTCAACACATCTTTTTAAAACGTTTTCCAAATTATCAAGGCAATCATCAAAAGAATTCCCAAACACTGTCAAATCATCCATAAAGACCTCTAAACAATGTTCAATCATATCAGTGAAAATACTTAACATGCATCTTTGAAATGTTGCAGGAGCATTACAAAGTCCAAATGGCATTCTTTTAAATGCAAATGTTCCAAAGGGACATGTAAATGTGGTTTTTTCTTGGTCTTCAAGTGCTATAGGAATTTGATAATAACCTGAATACCCATCTAAAAAGCAGTAGTAAGGATGTCCAGCTACTCTTTCTAAGATTTGGTCAAGAAATGGTAAAGGAAAATGATCTTTTCTAGTGGCTTCATTTAATTTCCTATAATCAATGCACATGCGCCAACTAGATGTAATTCGTGTTGGAATTAATTCACCTTTTTCATTTTTAACAACAGTGATTCCAGATTTTTTAGGCACTACTTGTGTAGGACTTACCCACTTACTATCAGAGATAGGGTAGATAATTCCCGCATCAAGTAACTTAAGAACTTCTGTTTTTACTACTTCTTTCATGTGTGGGTTTAATCTTCTTTGAGGTTGTTGACATGTTTTAGCATTTTCTTCCAAATTGATTCTATGTGTGCAAATTAAAGGATTAATACCTTTAATGTCATTTAAAGTCCATCCAATTGCATTTTTATACTTTTTAAGAACAAATAGTAACTTACCTTCTTGGTCGCTTGATAAGGTCGAAGAAATCACAACAGGATAAGTTTGTTCTTCTCCAAGATAAGCATACTTCAATCCTTCAGGCAAAGGTTTCAATTCCAATTTAGGTGCTTCTTGTTGTTCAGTCTTTTCAATAATTCCAAGCTCCTCAAATTTTGATTTCCCATCATCAGTTTGCAAAGTCTGACAAGAATCAAACAATAAATTTATATTAGAAGTATCATGGTCAAGTTGTTTATTTGATTCAATTGAATTAACCAAGCAAATATCACTAAGTTCAGAAAAACTCCCTTTTTGAATATTCTCCTCTATACAAGATTCAAGCAATTCCTTTTGTTCATCAATCTCATCTTCATTCTCATTTTCCTCATTAGGTTGCCTACACATATTGAAAACATTCAATTCTAGAGTCATATTTCCAAATGACAAATTCATTAAACCATTCCTACAATTAATCAAAGCATTAGCAGTTGCTAAAAATGGTCGACCCAAAATTACAGGAATTGGTTTATAATTATTCACAACAGGTTCAGTTTCTAAAACAATAAAATCCACAGGGTATATGAATTTATCAACTTGTACTAAAACATCTTCCACTATTCCTTTCGGTATTTTAACTGATCTATCGGCAAGCAAAAGTGTAGTTGAAGTTGATTTTAACTCACCAAGATTAAGTTGAAGAAAAACTGAATGTGGAAGCAAATTAACACTAGCACCAAGGTCTAACAAAGCGTGCTCAATTTTGTGATCTCCAATAATACAAGAAATAGTAGGACAACCAGGATCTTTATATTTTAACTTATTATTAGTAGACAGAATGGTACTTACCTGTTCAGCCATGAATGCACTCTTTTTTACCTTCAATTTCCTCTTAACAGTGCATAAGTCCTTTAAAAATTTGGCATATGAAGGTACCTGCTTGATTGCATCTAACAGAGGAATGTTAACTTTCACTTGCGTAAAGATTTCATAAATTTCAGAAGAGTGGTTTGATTTCCTTGATTTATTCAATGCATGCGGAAATGGTGGTTCAGATGGGACAGTAGTTATTTCTTCACTAGGTGTAAGTTTATCTAGTTCTTCCTTACCCTTTGAATTATCATTTTCACAAGGTTCAGGAATAGGCCGATCAATAACCTTACCACTACGAAGAGTTATAACTGACTTAACATGGTCAATGGGTGCATTTTGAATCTTAGGATTTGGTTGTGGTTGAGCTGGAAATTTTCCTTTTTCTTGAATTGTGAGTGCAGAAGAAATTTTAGCAAGAGTATCTTTCAAATCAGAAAAAGTTTGTGCATTTTGATTGTTAATAGTATCTTGCTTCCTAATGAATGAATGCATTGTATCTTCCAAATTTTTCCATGGTGGTGGAACATATGGTACATAAGGATGAGTATTTTGAAAATTTTGTGGAGGTGGTGCTTGTGAAGATTGTGCATTATTATTATTCCTCCAACTGAAATTTGGATGATTTCTCCAACCAGGATTATAAGTCTGTGAATATGGGTTTGGTTTATTAAAAGTGTTGATAACATTAGCTTGATCATGCAAACATTCTTTGAGTGCAGGCAGAGTGGGACAATCTTGAGTGAAATGATCATTAGAACTACAAACATCACATGCAATTTCTTGAACAGATTTTACTTGATCACTTTTTTTATTTTCCAAAGCTTCAACCTTCCTAACTAGGGATGCAAATTTTGCTTGTAAATCATGATCTTCCCTAAGGTTGTAGATTCCTCCACTAGATGGAGATGGTTGTGGTTTATTAGTCAATTCAAAAGTTCCAACAGTATCCCAATGTTGTGCATTTTCAGCTAATTGGTCAAGGTAATCTAGTGCATCTTCAGGATTTTTATCTTTAAATTCACCATTACACATCATTTCTACAACTTGTCTAGTTTGTGGTATTAAGCCCTCGTAGAAATAAGTGACCAATCGCCAAGTTTCAAAACCATGGTGTGGACATATGTTAAGCAATTCTTTAAACCTATCCCAACACTGGTATAATGTTTCTCCATTTTTTTGAGTAAAAGAAGTGATTTGCCTTTTAAAAGAATTTGTTCTATGAGGTGGAAAGAATTTTTTCAAAAACTGTTCTTGCATGTTATTCCAAGTTCTTATTGATCCAGATCTAAGGTTTTGTAGCCAAGTTTTAGCTTTATCTTTTAATGAAAAAGGAAAAAGCTTTAATCTAATTATGTTCATGCTACAATTTTGGTCTGTGTATGTATTACAAACTTCTTCAAAATCTCTTAGATGCAAGTACGGATTCTCAGATTCTAAACCATGAAATGTTGGTAAAAGTTGGATAATACCTGGTTTAAAGTTAAATCGAGATGCTTCTGGAGGAAATACTATACACGACGGTGCTCCAGTTCTGGTTGGATTCATGTAGTCTCTCAAAGTTCTCGGTTGATCATGTTGAGATTGGTTGTCTCCTTGATCAATTGGAGGATTAAGTTGCCCTAAATTGTTTTCGTCTTGGATCTCGTCCATGATTGGTGGTGGTGATTGAGATCTACGAATTAACCTGCCACTTGAAGATCGAGACCAACGTCTCATACAATAATTATATCACAAAGATAACAAACAAATTAGTAACACAAAAACTAAATGAAAATTACAAAATGAAAAAAAAAAAAAAAATAAATATGTAAATAATATAAGTGTACAAAAGAAAAATTAATAACTTAAAATTAAATAACAATTTTGGTGGTTGAACCCACCAATTAACAATAAAATTAAATATAAAATAAAGGCGAAAGAAAGAAAAAGAAAAAAAATGGTGGTTGAACCCACCAATAAAGTAAAAATAAATAAATAAATACAAAATAAAAAAAAGGTGGTTGAACCCACCAATAAAAAAAATAAAGCAAAAAAAAATTAAATAAATGCAGAAAATTAAATAACTGAAAAAAAAAAGGAGTTAGCAGTTAGTAAGTTAAAAGTTAGTAATTAGAGTTAGTAGTTAAAGTTAGTTTGGTCCAAATTAAGTCCAAAATAAGTCCAAATATATCCAAAGTATGTCCAAGATGTAAGTCCAAGTCTTAATTATTTTGAGGAATTTCGTCTAGAGATTCTTATTGAAATTATTTATAATTTTATGGCCACACCGTAATATTTAGAAGTTTAGAATTGAGCCATGTGGGATGCAAATGAAGATTTAGAAATATTTTAGGGTCTGAACGTAATTATGAGAATAATGAGTAAGAAACGAGAATTGTTGGGGTGAAATTAGAATTATGAAAGATGTGGGGGTAGAAGAGAATTTAAGAAAAGGAAAAGGGGGCAAACGAAAATTTACAAAAAAAAGTAAAAAAAAAAAAAGAAAAAATAAAACAAAATAAATACATTTCCCCGGCAACGGCGCCAAAAACTTGACACGACTTAAAAGTGTTTGATTTACTCTCAAGTATAAGAGTGCCTAGTTATAATATATCTCGGTGAGTCCGAGGTCGATCCACAGAGAAAAGATTTAATTTGTTTATTTTATTTTATCTAAAAATTAAAAATAAAACTTGAATATAAACAACTTAATTTAAATGAAACTATGGAATTGAACTAGTTAGGGTTATGGATCCACTCTTAGAAGTAAATAAAACTTAATAAATTCTTTTAGCCAATTGTTAGATTTATTACCCAAAAGATTAATTATATAAATTATTATTATTTTCCCTTTAATTTTATGATGGATTAAGTATTCATTGTGCCAAAATTTAATTTGTCTACAATAAGTCAAAATACCATTTTACCATACCTTATATTTAGATAAAAAGAATTTATTGTGCCAAACTCCCTTGTTTGTCTACAATAAATCAAAATCTCATAATATAAAATATGTATAAAATTAAATAGAAAATAATTTAATTTATAAAATTAAAAATAGAATTTCATTAAATCATATTTATTTCCTAAGAGTTTCACCTTCCCCTAACTATTAATATTTAGCTAAACATTTTTTTTATAAAGGAAATTACTAAAATTGAAAAACACATAATTAAAAATGGAATTTGAAAATTGAAATAAAACTAATTTTATTTATTGAAAATAAATTACAAGGAGAGATGAGAAGAAGAATTTGGGGGAAAAGAAGAGAAGAGAAGGTGTGGAGAGGTGTGTTCACCCCCCCCTCTCTATTTATACTAATACATGGTAAATCCACACCACACAAATAAAAAATTTAATTACATCTTAACCTTACATTTGTCCCACTAATAATCCCACTAATAAAACATAAACCTAACTTATCCACTCAAGCACATCCAACACATTCCACTAACAATTACCATACCTAATATGATAAAAACTTATAATTTTACAATTACCACATTTACCGTGGTAAAAATGTAAAAAAAAAATACAACAAAAGTCTTGCATCCTCCTCGACAATGACATAATTTCTCGGACTTTCGGAATCCAAATTTGACATCCATACATTTGTTCGGAGCCTCAAATTGCATGAAATTATTATTTTTACCTAATAAACACACAAAAATACACAAAATCAAATATTTAGAAAAATAATTAGAAATTCACAATATGTTACACAATTACAAATATAAATTACATTAATAAAACAAAATAACATTTTTATCCCTTAATAAACATACAATTTTTAACACTAATCAATAGACTCTGATAGCTCATTTGACATATTTTTTAAAGCCACTTTGGACAAGTCGGACTTAAAAATAAAGCCATAACCAATTCATTGAATGGATTCGAGGTTAATGCTACTAGGGGTTGTAGAACTACCAGTAACCATTGATTTAAAATCCTTTGAAATTACTATGATGTTAGATTTTATTATGGTAGAGGAGAATAGTCCTAGATAATATTTGGATGACCTTTTTGAGGATTAATAAATTTGTTTTTTTTTTCATCTATTATCTGACACTTGAATAATATTAAATAAATGGAACGGTAAGAGTTGTAAAAGGCAGATATAATAGAATAAGACACTCTTATACTTGGGAGTTAAAGATTACTTTTAGGTTGTGTCAAGTTTTTAGCGCCATTACTGGGGAAAAATTTTTATTTTGCTTTATTTTTTTATCTTTGTGTAAAATTTCCTTTATATCCCTTTTCCTTTTCCTAATTTTTTTTCTGACCCTGAAATCTTTCAGAATCTTCATTTCCATCCCACACGGTTTATTCTAAACTTCTAAAAATTGTGGTGCGCCCATAAAATTATAAAAACTTTGCAATAAGATCCCTAGACGAAATTTCTCACAATAATCATCTCGGACTTATTTGGATTTAATTTGGACCAAGCAAACTAACTACTAACTCTTAATTTTAAATATTTTTTTAAGTTCAGTTATTTAATTTTCAGTATTTATTTTATTTCGCATTTATTTATTTATTTATTGCTTTATTTTATTTTGTTAATTTATATTGGTGGGTTCAACCACCAAAATTGTTGTTGAATTTTCAGTTATTTTTATTATTTTACATTTATTTTATGTTTGATTTAAATTGTTAATTTATTGGTGGGTTTAACCACCAAAATTGTAATTTAATTTTTTAATTTTTGTACACTTATATTATTTGCATTTTTTTTTCATTTAGTTCTTGTGTTATTAATTTGTTTGATTATTATCTTTGTGACATAACCATATCATGAGACGTTGGTCTCGAACTCCAAGTGGCAGGTTAATTCGCAGATCTCAATCTCCACCACCAATCATGGACGAGAACCAAGATGAAAATTTTTTGGGCGAACCTAATCCTCAGATTGATTAGAAAGACAATCATTCTCAACATGGACATGATCAGAATCAACCCAGAACCTTGAGAGACTACATGAATCCAACCAGAATCGGAGCACTGTCATGTATAGTATTTCCTTCATAAGCATCTCGATTCAACTTCAAACTAGGTATTATCCAACTTTTACCAACATGTCATGGTTTAGAATATGAGAATCCATACTTGTAGCTAACATATTTTGAAGAAGTTTGTAATACATACACATACCAAAATTGTAGCATGAACATAATTAGATTAAAGCTTTTTCCTTTTTTTTATTAAAAGATAAAGTTAAAACTTGGGTACAAAACCTTAAATTTGGATCAATAATAACTTGGAATAACATGCGAGAATAGTTTTTGAAAAAATTCTTTCCACCTCATAGAACCAATTCTTGTAAAAGACAAATCACTTCTTTTACTCAAAAAAAGGAGAAATATTATACCAATATTGGGATAGGTTTAAAGAATTGCTTAACATATGTCCACAGCATGGTTTTGAAACTTAGCGATTGGTCACTTATTTCTACGAGGGCTTAACACCCCAAAGTAGACAGATTGTTAAAATGATGTGTAATGGTGAATTTAATGATAAAAATCCTAAAGATGCACTAGATTATCTTGACCAATTAGCTGAAAATACACAACATTGGGATACTGTTGGAACTTTTGAATTGACAAATAAAGCACAACCATCTCCATCCAGTGGAGGAATCCATAACCTTAGGGAAGATCATAATTTACAAGCAAAATTTGCATCCCTAGTTAGGAAAGTTGAAGCTTTGGAGCATAAAAAGAGTGATCAAGTAAAATCTGTTCAAAAAATTGTATGTAATATTTGTAGTTCGAATGATCATTTCACTCAAAATTGTCCCACTCTGCCTGCACTTAAAGAATGTCTAAATGATCAAGTTAATGCCATTAACACTTTCAATAAACCAAACCCATATTCACAGACTTATAATCTTGGTTGGAGAAATCATCCAAATTTTAGTTAGAGGAATAATAATAATGCACAATCTTCACAAGCACCACCTCCACAAAATTTTTAAAATACTCAGTCTTATACACTATATGTTCCACCACCATGGAAAAATTCGGAAGACACAATGCATTCATTCATCATAAAGCAAGATCTTATTAACAATCAAGATGTTATTAACAATCAAAATGTACAAACTTTTTCTGATTTGAAAGATACTCTTTCTAAAATTGCTTCTGCACTTACAATTCAAGAAAAAGGAAAATTTCAAGCCCAACCACAACCAAATCCTAAGATTCAACAAAATATATACACCCACATACCAAGTCAAGTCAGTTATAACTCTTCATAGTGGTAAGGTTGTTGATAGACCTATACCTAAACCTTGTGAAAATGATGAAAATTCAAAGGGTAAGGAAGGACTAAATAAACTTACACCTAATGAAGAAATAACTAATGTTCCACTTGAACCACCATTTCCGCATGCATTGAATCAACCAAGGAAATCAAACTACTCTTCTGAAATTTATGAAATTTTTAAGCAAGTGAAGTTAACATTCCTCTATTAGATGCAATCAAGTAGGTACCTTCATATGCCAAATTTTTAAAAGACTTGTGCATTGTTAAGAGGAAATTAAAGGTAAAAAAGAGTGCTTTCAAGGCCGAATAGGTAAGTACAATTCTGTCTACTTATAATAAGTTGAAATGAAAAGATCTTGGTTGTCCTACAATTTCTTGTATTATTGGTGTTCACAGAATTGAGCATGCTTTACTAGATCTTGGTGCTACTGTTAATTTGCTTCCATATGCAATTTATCTTCAACTTAATGTTGGTGAGTTAAAATTAACTTCAACTACACTTTTGTTTGCCGATGGGTCAGTTAAAGTACCAAAAAGAATAGTGGAAGATGTTTTAGTACAAGTTGATAAATTCATATACCCAGTGGATTTTATCGTCTTGGAAACTGAACTTGTTGTGAATAATTATAAACTAATTCTTGTAATTTTAGGTTGACCAAAATTCATATACCCTATGGATTTTTTTTATAAATATACACTTCCTACTACCTTAAATATTATCCTTAATAAATCAAAAGAACTAAATGCTACAAAACTTTTAACTTACAACCCACTAGTATGTGTCATAGTGTGTGTGTGAAGAATAATTTAATAATACCTGTTAAATGAGTAAACAATTAAATGACTTAATAACCAAGTGGAGAGTTCACAAATTTGAGTAATTCAAAGGAAAGGGAACAAAAATAATTTACTATGAATTTCAAAATCAAAATATAATACAACACGACTATTAGGATGCGTCTCAAAAGTCGTGACTCTTTACACAACCAAAAACGGCACCAAAAACTCTTTGCAAAGTTCCCCAGCAACGGCACAAAAAACTTGACATAACTTAAAAGTAATTTTTAACTCCCAAGTATAAGAGTGTCTTGTTATAGTATAGTTCGGTGAGTCCGAGGACGATCCAAAGAGAAAAGATTTAATTTGTTTATTTTATTTTATCTAAAAATTAAAAATAAAACTTGAATATAAACCCCTTAATTTAAATGAAACTATGGAATTGAACTAGTTAGGGTTATGGATCCACTCTTAGAAGTAAATAAAACTTAATAAATTCTTTTAGCCAATTGTTAGATTTATTACCCAAAAGATTAATTATATAAATTATTATTATTTTCCCTTTAATTTTATGATGGATTAAGTATTCATTGTGCCAAAATTTAATTTGTCTACAATAAGTCAAAATACCATTTTACCATACCTTATATTTAGATAAAAAGAATTTATTGTGCCAAACTCCCTTGTTTGTCTACAATAAATCAAAATTTCAAAATATAAAATATGTATAAAATTAAATAGAAAATAATTTAATTTATAAAATTAAAAATAGAATTTGATTAAATCATATTTATTTCCTAAGAGTTTCACTTTACCCTAACTATTATTATTTAGTTAAGCATAATTGAAATAAAAAGAATTATTAAAATTAAATTACTTATAATTAAAAGTAATAAAAATAACTCAATTTGAAAATAAAACTAAATTTATTTATAAAAATAATTATACAAAATATTAAAAACACACTTGAAAATCAAGATTACAGGGAGATGAAGAGAAATTAAGAAGAAGAGAGATTTAGAGAGATACTTAAAAACATAAAAATGAGGCTCTATTTATAAAAAAAATAAATTGATAATCAGTGTTTTGTGGTCCATCAACATAGTAAATAGTAAATGAAGAGTCTTTGATGCCCAAGGAGCTACTTGCTCCTAGTATAGGTCACTTACTTTTCTCCCTTGTTTCTAGAAAAAAATAGTATGTTACATGAATCAAACCTTTATATATATATAATTAATACATAACATTGGATTTCTTTGTACTTTATCTGTCTTTAATTAATAAGGACACAGTGATTAGTGTGAGTGTTAATATTTATTTAATTCAGTTGCCGCGTGAGAATTGCAGTTGCGTGAGAATGAATATTATCAAAATGCATATATAGAAATTGTTGTTAATTACTTGCAAGGACTTAGCTAAATGACTGTCAAACAATTTTATTTGACTGGCTATCAAAGTTCAAATCCTAAAAAGGCATAAGATTAAAATAGTAATTGGAGTATTGTCCATCTCTCTATCTTTAAGGGAAAAAAATGTTGTTGATTAATATAATACATGTGTGTAGCACTTGAGTTTGCTTTTGACCTTGCTTCTACGAAGTAACCCTTGATGAAGATTCCAAGTCTGATAGGCTACTTCTAAGAATGACAATACGTACGTTGTTCTCTACTGATTTGTTTTGGTGTTTTCATTGTGAAAAAACAGAATAGATAATTAAATCATTTTTCTTTCATTATATTTCGGTTCTTACAAGAACATTTGTGAGAGTTTTATCTTCCATTTTTGTGAGAGTTTATTGATAAACATTATTTATACATACATACATACATACATATATACATACATACATATATATATAGGACAAAAAAAAGTCACCTTCAAAGTTTACTTAAACAGTTACATAGATCCTTTGGTTTTATTAATGGTCACACAAACTCTTTTTTTACCAACTATATCCTTTGATTATAACACCCAAAAAATGACTTTAACTAAAATTCTATAATAAACACTTATCTAATATTAAAATATATAATCTAACATATAAAATAATATAAATTTTATAAATTATTTGAGTATTAAAATTTTTTTAATTTATTAATCTATCAAATACGCTTCAATATTTTATTAGTCTATTTTAAGATTAATAATATTAACATAATTGGATTTCGAAATTCAAAATAACAACAAAAATCTATATTTTATATTTTATATTTGTAATATTTATATATATGTTTTTAAATAATGTCTACATTAGCATATAAATTTTAAAGCTTTTGGAATACTGTACTTAACTATTAATAAAATATGTCATATCGATAATAGCTTAATTTTAAAAACGATTTGTATATAAATAAAATATTAAAATAAATACAATTAATGAAATAATATATATATAAGATTATAATCAAAGGGTACAATAGTAAAAAAGTAGTATAAATGATCATTTCTAAAACTAAATGAGTCTATATGACAATATAAACAAACCTTAAAGGTGTGGATAGCTTTTTTCGTACTTTTTTAACTGTTTTATTCTTTAGTATTATGATGTCACAATGGCCTAAGCTACGGTCCATTAGCGCGGAGTCACTGACTGTACATCACTATGGCTCCATTGTTAGATTTCATGAACGGTTATGATTAATTTGATTTTTGTCACAGGTAATTAAAAATTATCCAGTAGATTTTAAATGTTTACAATCTAATGCCTGACATTCATCCACATAATCTCTTTGAAGACACATGCTCTCTCTACAAAATTCACACAAATCCCCTCACTTATAGTTGTTTTATCTCTCTCTCAAAATATTAGTGTTTTGGGATTTCTTAGTTAACTCCAGGGGTTTTCTCCTATTTTTATCTCTCTCTCAAAATATTAGTGTTTTGGGATTTCTTAGTTAACTCTAGGGGTTTTCTCATATTTGGGGTTTGTGTAGTACTCCGGGTTATTTCTTGTAAAACTTGGAGTTTCATTCATTGAAACTTGGGGTTTCTTCATTAACCCCAGTTTTTTTTTTTGGGGGGGGTACATATTCGGGGTTTGCGTACTCCGAGTTATTTCTTATAAAAATTGGAGATTTGTACATTGAAGCTTGGGATTTTTTCGTTAACTTCGGTGTTTTTCTCGTACATATTCGGGGTTTGTGTACTTCGGATTTTTTCTTGTAAGACTTTAGAGATTTGTACATTGAAACTGCGAGTCTGAAATTTATTGTGGGAACAGCATCGTTGTTTTTGGTCTTTGCATGTTTACTCCCGTGTTTGATCTTGTTCTCGTTGATATTGGGGTTTGTACTTTAACTCCGGGGGGGTTGATGCTATTCTTATAAAACTTGGGACTTCACTCGTCCTTGTCGGAACAATAACGTTGTAACCGGAGGTTTGATATGAGCTTTCATAAAACCTTCTACAGAAAGTAAATGAAAACAAAATAGTTGATATGATTCTCATGTGGTGGGATGTATGGTCCGATGGGATGGACCGTAGCTAAACCCGGTGACAATATGAAGAAATTTTGCAAACACAAAGTGTCCAGTTGTCTCTTACTGCTCCAATAGGATTCTTATATAAATGTAGTAAACAATATGATTGAATCTGATGTTTAAAAGTTATGAACATTCTTGAAAAAGGTTATGAACACTCTTGTGTATTCAACTATGGGTATTATCAATCTTCAAAATCTCTAATATTTGACTTAGAGATACAGAGTCTATTGATGCTGAAATACGGTCGTGCTGTCGTGCAGAGTTGCAACCAAACGCCAATGCCAACACTGGCGGGACGGACGATTTGGACCAGCAGCTTCCCAGCCCCAAAAGTAACTTGAATGGGACGGTCTAGTTTGAATTGTTATCAAAGTTGAAAAATCTTCAACGCACTTCGTAGTTTCTAACAACAAATTGTCCGGACAGATCCGTCCATCAATTTCCAACTTGGCTCACTTGAATATCTATCCTTGTCGGACAACAATTTGAGCAGAACCATTCCACAATGCATTAGAGACTTTAGCACTCGGCTGATTATTCTGCAGTTGAAGAACAATAACGTTAAAGATCGCATCCTGGATACTTTTGTAAACAGAAGTTGTTTAACGAGTCTTGATCTCAATAGCAATAAGTAGGAGGGCAATTACCAAAATCTTTGGCTATTTGTACTGAGCTGGAAAAGGGATCAGGAGTTCAATATATAGGTGATACTACAACGACGATTCTGTGACGGTGGCAATGAAAAGGAGAGATGTTCTAATGTACAAGATCTTGATCATATATAGAGCTATGGACATTTCCAGCAATCACTTCCACGGAGAGATTCCAAACATACTTAATTAGGAATTCTAAATCAATCGAAGTGTTCAATCTTTGAATAAAAGTCCTCCAATCCTTAATCCAATTATCTCCCTCAGTTATATGTATGTATAAATTAGGACCTTCACAATTGTAATGTGCAAAACAGTCTCCAAACTATGAGCATTGCCCTCCTTGCACATATGCACTAGGATTGAATGACATCCCTTCAATTTTAATTTTAATGTGTAAAACAATTTAGAAAATTTTAACATGACAACCCATCAGGTAGAATTTAATCGGCCCCATTAGACATCCAAATGAGATAGAGAAGCAGAGGCGTAAGAAGGAGAAATCAATAAGGAGTGATTTGAATTTCTTGGAGTACAGATTTTTTGAACGATTATTTTTCGTGTAAATTGCTTTATGACGTTCTTGCAGGTTAATTGATGAGCGAGTATTTTCGCGAATACTCAATTCGTTTTAATGAGAATGCTATACTCGGAAAAAAAGTAAAAAAATTGGTAAATTCAAACAATTTTTCTCGCTTGAAGAGTTTTTACATCAATTTTTTTTTAGTAATATTTTAGACAATGTTGGAATTTTTTTTTTACGACAAATAGAGACAACAAAACAGAAAAACAGTCAAAATGTGAGTATGTGACGGTGTGCTATTAATTGATAATAATATAATCCTTCCGTCCGATTCTCCACTACTTATTATTATTTTGTTTTTGGTTTCAGTAACTTCCATCTGTTGGATTTCAGTCAACAAATCCTAAAAACTGATATTGGCCGGCTGAAAGGATGCAGAAAATTGGCCGGCTGAAAGGATACAGAAAATTTAACTCATGTGCGGCCATTATTTCTCGTATATACTGACTGATTATACTATTTCAAAATTCAATTTATTAGCTAAAAATTCCACATGCTCGTACTTAAAAACATATATTTACTTTAACATTAATTGATGGGTACCCTTTATTGATTTTTTTTTCTTTTTTGTGCTTTGCATGCTTGCTTAATTCACACCGTTTGGACGACCATGCATTTCATGGATTTTTTTTTCTTTTTTTTTTGGGTCCATTAATTGCATATCATAATTTGATGGAGATTCCAAGTCTAACAACCAACCCTTGATGAAGATTCCAAGACTAACAAGCTACTTTTAATAATGACAATATATATGTTGTTCTCCACTTATTTGTTTTGGTGTTTTCATTGTGAAAAATAGAATAGATAATTAAATTCTTTTTCTTTCATTATATTTTGGTTCTTACAAGAACATTTGTGAGAGCTTTATCTCTCCTTTTTATTGGAGTTTATTGACAAACTTTATTTATACTGATACTCATCTTGAGTTGACAAATGCAATGTAAAAATTTATTTTTATTAACAAGATTAGTTGAAAAGGAATATATATATACATGTATTTGGGGGAAAAAATTCACCTTCAAAGTTTGCTTAAATAGTCACATAAATCCTTTGCTTTTATAAATGGTCATACAGGCTATTTTTTAACAATTATACCCTTTGATTATAACAACCCAAAAAATGACTTCAAATAACATTCTATAATAAGCACATATCTAATATTAAAATATATAATCTAACATATAAAAAATATAAATTTTATAAATTATTTGAATATTAAAATTTTCTTAATTTATTAATCTATCAAATATGCTGTAATATTTTATTAATCTATTTTAAGATTAACAATATTAAAATAATTGTATCTTGAAAATCAAAATAACAGTAGAAAATCTATATTTTATATTTTATATTTATAATATTTATATATATTTTTTAAATTATGTCTACATTAGCATAAATTTTAAAGTTAATTTTTGGATTAATGTATTTAAGTATTAATTAAATATGTGATTTTATTATTTTCGCGAATACTCAATTCGTTTTAACGAGAATGCTCTATTCGGAAAAAGGAAAAAACAATTGGTAAATTAAAACAATTTTTCTCGCTTGAAGATTTTTTACATCAATTTTTTTTTTGAGTAATATTTTAGACATTGTTGGAATTTATTTTTACGACAAATAGTGACAACAAACAGAAAAACAGTCAAAATGTGACGGTGTGCTATTAATGGATGATAATTTAATCCTTCCATCTGGTGCTCCACTACTTATTATTATTTTGTTTTTGGTTTCAGGAACTTCCATCCGATTTCAGTCAATAAGGGTGCGTTTGGGATTGAGGTGCTATAGCTTTTAAGCTACAGCTGCTGTGAAAAAAAAAACTATAATTATGAAATAAAAGTTAATAATATATAGTAAATATAAATTTTAAATAATAATTTTATTAAAATTATTAAAGATATAATAAATTTTATATTATACAAGTGAAAAATTATATCAACATAGTTTAAAAGTTACAGCAGTTAGTGTTTACCAAACACTTTAGTGCTGTAGCTTTTAAGCTACAGCTGTCCAACTTCAATCCCAAACGCACCCTAAATTCTAAAAAATATATCAGCCGGCTGAAAGGATGCAGAAAATTGGCCGGCTGAAAGGATACATAATATTTAACTCATCTGCATGGGGTCAATATTTCTCGTATATACTCACTGATTCTGCTATTTCAAAATTAAATTTATTAGTAAAAAATTCCACATTCTCGTATTTAAAAACATATATTTACTTTAACATTAATTGATGGGTACCGTTTATTGATTTTTTTTTTCTTTTTTGTCCATTGCATGCCTGCTTAATTCACACAATTTGGACGATCATGCATTTCATGGAATTTTTTTTTTTGGATCCATTAACTGCATTTCATAATTTGATGCATTTCAGATATATTAATCTTTGACCAACTTGACTAACAAAAAAAAACTTCAATCTCCTTTGTGAGAAACTCAAATTTCTTTTTCTCTTCATCTATATTAGTGACATTCGAATATCTCAGACTTAATTCACTTATAAATTAATACGTATGCAATTACGTAACCCCTCAAATCACATGTATTATTTAAACAGAGTGAAAAAATCAAATTCGAAAGATACGAGTCATAACAAGTAATCGGAAAACATGAAATTTGCTGCTTTGTGATAGCTAAGAGAATTAATTAGTTAATGAAAACTAAGAATAGAAGTGTGTCAACACACGCCAGTGAAGCAAGTAGAGGATAGAAAGCCAATTAAAGCCTTACAAGAGAGCATGCTGAAATCGTGCAACTACCATTAAGCAAAGCTTAGGCTTTAATTAGTTTTAATTGTATGTTAATTAATTAATTAATTATATGTGTTGTGTTTAATTAATTAAACAAAAGTCCAAACATACCGGCCACGGAATGCATATAAACACTCCTCTGTATAAACATTTATCATCTACCTCTTAACAATTAGACATTAATTGTCAAGTTCCTGAGTACTGATTCTTAGAAATGATGACGGAGAGGTTCGTATGGCATTATAATCAAGTCTCCTGTACCCTCTTCTTCTTCTACTTCTTGTGTTTGTTTGGTTACTTTCAAGTTGATTGTTCATCATCTTTCCATTACTCATCTCCTAAAACAACTCATTTCTGCCCTCCCGAAGAAGGTTTAGCTTTGCTTCAATTTAGAAATAAAACTTTTTTCAGTTCTGGGTATTACTCTTATTGTAATGGACAAATTTTTTATCCTAAGATGAAATCTTGGACAGAGGGTACCGACTGCTGCTTATGGGATGGTGTAACATGTGATAATGTGACTGGAAACGTTATTGGCCTCGACAGCAGTTGCAGTAGGCTTGAAGGCAGCATCGATGACAATAGCAGCCTCTTCCATCTTTCCCATCTCCAATCTCTGAACCTTGCTTTTAACGATTTTGGCGGTTCTCAAATCTCTCCTGTGATTGGACGGCTAAAGGAATTGACATATCTTAATCTCTCTTCTTCTTATTTCGGTGGTCTAGTCCCATATGAAATATCCGACTTGTCCAAACTAACTCATCTTGAGCTTTCCGAAAATGACTTGACAATCGAAGAAAAAACTTTTGATTTGCTTGTGAGTAACCTAACAAAGTTAAGCCTTCTCAAACTCGGAGCAACAAACTTGTCTGTGATCAAACCTTTTTCTCTGATAAACTTGTCTTCAACAATGACGGATCTCGATCTCAATAGAGCTAGTATACAAGGAAATTTCCCGGATGAAATTTTTCATCTTCCAAACCTTCAAGCACTCAATTTACATGGAAACAATCAACTCACTGGTTATCTCCCAAATTCTAACTGGAGTAGTCCTCTTAGGAAGTTGCATCTTTCTTCCACTAATTTCGCAGGTAAAATACCCGATTCAATTGGAAATCTATTGTTCTTGGAGATTGTACATATCGAAGGCTGCAGTTTCACCGGATCAATTCCAACATCAATTGGAAACCTCACTAGAGCTACTGAAATTGTGTTCGCATCAAATTATCTTACTGGCCACCTGCCCCATCATGTAAGTGGGCTGTCATATTTAACCACTTTAGACCTTTCTGGAAGCTCTCTACAAGGCAGGGTACCATCCTGGTTGTTCACTCTGCCTTCTTTGCTTTCTATAGATCTTTCAAATAACATGCTCAATGGTCCTATTAATCCATTCCAGTCGCCTAATTCACTACAAGAAGTTCGATTGCAAAAAAATGAGATACATGGCACAATTCCTAATTCCATCATTCAACTAGTGAACCTCACTTATCTCGATCTTAGATCAAACAACTTGAGTGGCACTGTTAAGTTCGACATGTTCTCAAAGTTGCAAAGCCTTCAATATCTTTATCTTTCAAACAACAGCCTACTCTCATTTACTTCCTCTAGCAATAT
>MKYO02031957.1:635814-696560 GCA_002013955.2 Citrus medica | reverse complement strand
TCACTTCTCTCAAAAGCTTAGAAACTTATAAGCTTAACAATTTTGGGATGATTTCAAATGAACAATTGCCCTTCTATTTATAGGAACCGTAGCTCACCTACCACTTCCAATTTGGCTACAACTTGCCAAATTGATAAATTGAATTTAGAATGGAAAATCAATTTTGGTGGGCAACAAAATCAACAAGTTTGAAAAATCAATTGGCTTCTAGAAAAACATCACATTTTTCCTCCATACAACTTCAACAAAATCGTCCCACCAACCTTGTCTTTTGAAATTTGCATGCCATTCTTTGACTTTTCAACAAAATATTCCTTACCTAGTCTACAGGAATTGAATTTATCTAATTGCAATATCAACCAGTTCCCAAGTTTCTTGAGAAACTCAGAAAAGTTAACAAGCTTAGACCTCTCCAACGGTAGAATTCGTGGTCGAATTTCAAAACATGATTGTAAAGGATGGAAGAGTTTGATTGATCTTCATCTTTCCAACAATTTTCTGACTCATATAGCGCTACATCCATGGAAGAATATTAAGACTCTTGATCTGCAGAACAACAAAATTCAAGGATCAATTCTGGTTCCACCACCTTCGACACAAGTCTTCTTAGTTTCGAACAACAAATTGTCTGGAGCGATCCCTCCGTCGATTTGCAGTTTGAGTTCCCTTCAATATCTTTCCTTATCTAACAATAATTTGAGCGGAACAATTCCTTCATGTCTTGGAAACTTTAGCACTCAGCTGATTATTCTGGACTTGAAGAACAACAGCCTTGAGGGTCAAATCCATGATAATTTTGCAAATGCAAGTTATTTAAGGAGTCTTGACCTTAATAGCAACAAGTTGGAAGGGCCATTACCAAGATCTTTGGCGAATTGTCGCATACTAGAAGTTGTCAATGTGGGGAAAAACATGATAAGTGACACATTTCTGTCTTGGTTGGGATCTCTTCCGGAGCTAAAAATTCTGGTCTTGAGGTCTAATCGATTCTATGGTCCACTATGCAAGTCCAATAGTACGTTTCCCTTTCAAGCCCTTCGAATCATTGATCTCTCTCATAATGAATTCACTGGTTCTCTGCCAAGAACGATCTTTGTAAGTATGGAAGCAATGAAGATTGTGGACGAAATGGAATTTGGACTTTAATATATTGGTGGTTTCTACTATCTAGATTCTGTAACTGTTGCAATGAAAGGACAGGATGTTCTACTGTACAAGATCTTGATAATATTTAGAGCTATGGATTTTTCAAGCAATCGGTTCCACGGAGAGGTTCCTGAAGTACTAGGAAACTTTAAATCACTCAAAGTGCTCAATCTTTCACACAATAGCCTGACAGGTCATATTCCGGCGTCCTTGGGGAATATGACAGCACTTGAATCATTGGACCTCTCTTTCAACAAGCTTCATGGAATAATTCCAGAGCAGTTACTAGCTGTTACAGCCCTTGCATCATTGAATCTTTCGTATAACCAGTTTTGGGGACGCATTCCTCGAGGCAATCAATTTAATACATTTGATAATAATTCCTACATTGGGAATATTCATTTGTGTGGAGAGCCGTTGACAGTAACATGTAGCAATGACGGGCTGCCAAAAGCACCTCCTTCGGCTGCTACTGATCATGAGGAAGATGAAACTGCCAGCTGGTTTGACTAGAAAATGGCGAAGCTGGGGTATGCATCTGGATTGGTGATTGGATTGTCAATTGGCTACATGGTGTTGTCAATAGGAAGACCCCGTTGGTTAGTGAAGATGGTTGACAGAGATCAGCAGAATAAGGTAAGAAGACCAAGACCAAGACATAGAATGTAGAAGAAAAATACAAATAACTGAAATTAAGCCATAGGATAAGATTAAGTTTCAAGTGTTTTTGCTGTTCAATAATAGTTGCTTTGTTTTTTTGGTAGCAGAATCATTAGTCATGTATGATGATTGTATGTGAAATTATGTATTAGCTTTTTAAATAAAAATCCTTCTTTCGGTTGTGTAAATAACGATATGGCTATCTACTGAAATCAAACCATTTCTTTTTTTTTTATCTTAATCACGAGGTATCCTGGGGAGGGCCCCAACTGTGGGAGGCACCTTTAAGCCCGTACCACAACCCAGACTAGAAGTCCCCGCTCGAACCGGGAGGCACAGGTTCTCCCAACAAAGGCGACTTCCCTGCTACTCGAACTGAGGAGCAAACTCAGTCAAGCCACTTAAGGGGACTCCATTGCCAGTGGAGCCAACACTTTGTTGCTAAATCAAACCATTTCTTGTGATGCTTGTAGTTTACATGATCACATGCTCCACGTTCAAGGATTAGCTTCATTTGTACCCGCTTTCAATGAGATTAGTCATAATGTCTAGCTTGTGTCATTTAGCTTCTTATACTTAATCTAATCTTTATTATTTACATCAATTATCAAATACTTCATGCCCATATTCTCCACCGTTATAATATATTATCAACAGGAGATCGATCTAGTACTTGTATCCTTTCCCTCTCTTATCTATCCGCCTCTTAAAACCAAAGATCAAAGCATACAAGATTGAAGCGTACAATTGAAGTACAAATTATCAAGACCGAAGCGTATAGATTAAGGCGTGAATTGTTGGAGAAAAACAATTTTTTTTAATTTTTTATAAAAACTTTTAGGATCGCTCTCATACAATATATAAGAATTTGTAATCTATAAATCGTACCTTGAAAATCCGATTTGGCTTTTTCCGCTGAAGTGATTTAAGCTCCCATATCACGATCCGTCACCACCATTCTTGTTAGATCACGATCCGCCACTAAATAATCTTCCAGGCTATGACTCAAGTTTGATCTGCACTTGACGTGTGGGCACCTTTATCACCATTAAAGCAACTAGCACGAGAAAATTTTCCTCTCAACAATAGAGAGAAAAATCTTTTTCTCTGATCTGTATAAAGTGACTGCTCTCTTTCTTTTGGAAGAAAGTAAGCCCTTTTATATTTCTATCTAATGTAAACCCTAGGCTCCATATTTATTTATTTATTTTAATTCTATTAAATCGCTTTTGATTTAAATTAAAAAATAATTAAAACAAAAGTCACATGACTTGTTCTTGTGTTATAGGGGCCCACCTTGTAAAATAACACAAGGCCCCTTACACTCAAACATATAAATGGAGCCTCCCACTAAATAATATATTTACGCTTTTAACCCAAATAACTAGTTATCTTACTTATTAATCCAGTAGTGGTGCAATCAATTAAATGAGCTAACCTGGGGATTATTTGGGAACATACAATAATGGCTACAATAATTAGGTCTGTAATTAAACTAACCTAATTATTTAATTCCAAATCTACTCCACTAAAAGATTGGAACTGACCTCCATAATTGTATGCTCGAATAATAATTCGTCTCAAGCCACATTGATTTCTTTACTGCACAATCTTTTGTACCACATCATTAATTAAATCGATATCTCAACTGTCCAATCAATTTAATTACATCTTGTTCCTTGATTCTTACTGGTTTTCTCTAATAATCATTTTCAACATACTGAATATGTTGACACACTCTAGCCAGATAATTCTATGATTAAGTGCCGAAAACCCATCAAGAGATATGTTGTACAAATTCTATATTGTCAATCTATAATTCCAATACTCATAATTGCTCCCACCAAGATACCAGGTAATCTTGACTACAAGTATGTGTCGTACCCATTGATAACTCAAATGGAATAACAATTACAATCACGAAATCATAATTAACTCAAGATTAAAATTACAGTAAAATCAATGCCTATGAGATTTAATAAGTCTAACAGTCATTTCAGGGTTAATTAAATCTCATATGTGATCCAGCTCAATGTAGTCAAACTACATCAGTAAATTCATACATGATTAAGACAAATCATTCAATGAATTTACTACAGTCTAAGCATAAATAGAGCGTCCAACTCTATTTATCAACGACGAACTAAATTTATTTAATCATAAGATAATTTGTATTTATATCTTATGTGAATCCATATGATGATCACATAAATACATATAATATGATTAAACGGACCTTTTTCAATATATATTTATGCAATTGAAAATCTCTCAAATATTTATTAATCAGAAAATAAATTAATATGCTTTAAAATAGCATATAATCCCAACATAAATTTAGGTTGAAGCATATAAAATCATATTGAAACATTATAGGAATAAAAACCAAAGCCTAAATATTTCTAAAGCCATAAATTCGAAGATTTCGAAGCCCAAAGAGATGACAAATCTTGCAAAACTTGAGTTTGAAGCCCTTAGTATATCCAATGAAAATTACTTGCCATGGATCCTTGATGTAAACATTCACCTTGATTCCATGGGCCTGACAACACAATCAAGCAAGGCAATAACACGTCTACTCATGAATGTGTCAGGGCTATGATATTTGTTCGTCGTCAATTATCAAACAAAATATTTCACTGTAAATGACCCATATGTGCTTTGGAAAAATTTACATAAGAGATATGGCTACTTATATTCAGTTATACTTCCATATGCCCAAAGCAAACGGAATAAGCTCCAACTGCAAGATTTAAAGTTAGTTAATGATTACAACTCTACACTTTACATAATTACAGCATAGTTGAAGCCATACGGCGAAAATATCACCGAAGAAGATGTGTTAGAGAATTAAACTTAACATTTTATGTTTCGAACATGATTTTGCAGCAACAATACGGAGGCCATAAATGCGAGAAATATTCTGACTTGATTTTATGTCTTCTTGTTGTTAGGGATGGCAATTTATCTGGACCCAACCTAGACCCAGACAAACCCAAACAATTTGGGCCGGGTTCAACCCGTATTTGATTAAAATAAATATGGTATCCGAATACAATTTTTTTGACCTAGAAGTATCCGAGTTCGGTTCGAGGTTGGGTGAACTCTCAAATCTAGAAACCATACCCTAATATCTTATTTTAATATTAGTTTTTTTAACTATTTTTAATATAAATAGAAAGATTTAGGAAAAAGAAATTCAAGTGCCCTATTTCCTTCCTCTTGAACTTGTCTCTCCATCGAATCAAACCACGATGCTTCGCCAATTGCCACCTTCGTGGCTCTGTTAATCATCATCATCATCATCAGCCTCCATTTGTCCAATTGCGATACGGCTGAAAACGCTACCTTCATCTTCATCAACGACATTGTTTGAAAACAAAACCGAAACAACACGATATTTGATTGAAAACAACACCGAAACGATGAGATACCCGATTGAAAACAATGGCATTGATTGAAAATGCTACCTTCATCATCATCAGGGAATGAGTTAGACTTTGCCTTTTCAACTTTTTTTAGCTCTTTTTTTTTGTTTTGATGATATGATAGCAGAGAAAGAGCTACAAATGCATGACAATTCCCATAATTTCCCCCTTGCCTTAATTTGTCTCTTTTGCTTTGTTAACATATATATATCTATAATGCTGATTTTGATGATAATAAACAAGATTAAGAATAATTAATCTTTTAAAAACTCAAATTATTTTTCATACCTTTTAAATAAATGTTATTTTCATAATATAAATGTTTTATATTTAATGGAAAAATGATTTTATGAAATTCGTTATTTTTAAGTTAATGGTTTAAATTGAAAAAGTTTTGAGAACTTTGAAATCAACAAGTATTATTTTGAAATTCTAGAAATGAACCTATTGAAAATACTTTTATAAAGTTTAGGTCATACTATAATTTTAGAAAGTTTTGGAAATCAACAAGTATTGTTTCAAAACTCTGAAAATGGACCTATTTGCAAAACTTTATGAATATTTGGGCTATATCATAATTATAGAAAGTTTTGGGGAAAATATAATTTTAGAAAATAATGTCATTGTAGCAATCACTATATCAAACGGCTAATCGTTTGGGAGATAATGGCTAACCGACATCGAACAGAACTGGAGTTTAGTTTCTGAAAACTACCAACGATCCGACATATGGAAAACGGTGATTCGATAATTTGAAATTATAGCATAACGGTAACTTACTCAAGTCAAAATAGTGATCCAATAAGGCTTAACGGCGATCCAACTTATTGTAGAAAGTCAATAATGGCTAGTTTTCAACTCCAACTATAAAAGGCTGTATTAGATCTAAATCAAAGTGAATCCAACGAATATCAAAGAGCATATTATTAAGAATACAATATTTTTTGAGCTTTAATTTGTTCATTCATTCTTTAAATCACACCTTGGGCATACACTTGTAAACATCTAGATTGTGTGTGAGAAAAATCTTGTATTTGATAAAGCGTGAGTGTGAGAAACACTTGGGTTAAGAGATTTGGGATAATCTCCTGTTGTAAAGGTTGATTGACATCTGTGAAGTCAATTGTAAAAGTTCTTGAAGCCTTGGAGGCTTGGATAGTGGAATCCTCAAGCTCGGTGAGCTTGGAGGCGTGGACATAGGCGGGGTTGGCCGAACCACGTAAAAACCTTTGTGTTTAAATCTCTATTCTCTTATCTCTTTACATTTTGATTGGCTTATTTATTATTGTTTTAAATTTGTTTAAGATTTGTATTCATTTTTATTCAAGCATTGCATAATTTTTAAAAACCCAATTCACCCCCTAACGGCGATTTCCGCTACCGTTACCATAAAATAGAATCATTGTAATTAGGAAGACAATCAGGTGAGTAAGGCAAACATCAAATCTAACAGCATATATTGGTCGTGCTGTCGTGCAGAGTTGCGACCAGACGCCATTGCCAAGACTTAAATTTATATTGGTGGGGAGGACGATTTAGACCAGTAGCTTTCCAGCCCCAAAAATAACTTGAGTGGCACGGTCAAGTTTGAATTGTTATCAAAGTTGAAAAACCTTCAATGCACTTCGTAATGTCTAACAAAAAATTGTCCGAATAGATCCCTTCATCAATTTGCAACTTAAATCACTTGAATATCTATCCTTGTCGGACAACAATTTAAGCGGAACCATTCCACCATGTTGAAAAGTCAAAAGAAATTGATGTGCATGATCTTCTACAATATTAGAAATATTGATGAAGCATGTGGCTGGAATCGTAGAAATTGAAGCCAAAGGAGTTGGTAAAGCATGTGGCAATTTGAAAATTTCACAACAACTTTGACAATTTGCCAAAATTGGCCAAATTGTAGGTGTGCACCGAATGTGGAATAGTGCGAAACGCTTCCTATAAATAGAGGGAGTGTTTTCATTTGTAATACATCCCAAAAATGTAGAGTAGAGAGCTTAGGTGATGAGCTGTCTAAGGGAGTGCAAAGAGAGTTCTCTATTAAAGAGTCCAAAGAGAGGGAGTATCTATAAGTGAGCTCTTAGAAAGTTTAGGAGAGCATTTTCCTTGGGTGCTCAATTGAGTTTTGCACTATTTGTAGAGATGTGAGAGAATATATGTCTTGGGGAAAATGTTTCCTTCAAAAGTGTGTGAGAGTACTGAGTGTATTTGGATATTTGGGAAGTGAGGTTTCGTTACTCAAATTCGTACTCTATTAATTGTTAGTAAAACAATTATTGTCTCTTGCCTCCGTGGATGTAGGCTTTGTAGCCGAACCACATTAAATTTTGTGTCTTTTATTTTCTGTGTTTATTTAGTGCGCTTGATTCCGCATTCCGTACACAACACACCATGCCTTAGAGACTTATTATTCTGTAGTTGAAGAACAATAACGTTCAGGATCACATCCCTGATACTTTTGTAAATAGAAGTTCTTTGACGAGTCTTGATCTCAATAGCAATAAGTAAGAAGGGCAATTACCAAAATCTTTGGCTAATTGTACTGAGCTGGAAGTTATCAATGGGAGGAACAACATGATAAGTGACACATTTCCCTGCTGGTTGGTATCGCTTCCTAAGCTGAAAATTCTGGTTTTGATCAAGTAGATCCCATGTGCAATTCCAAAGTCATATTTCCCTTTCGAGATGTTCCCCACCCCCCAACCCCCCTCCCCGGCGCGGTAAGCTTTCAAGACCTTGGAATCATTGATTTATGACGAACAACAAATTCATCATGAACTCACAGGTTTTCTGCCAAGAAAGATATTTGTAGGCATGGAAGCAATGGAGAGTGTGGAGGAAAAGGAATAAGGAGTTCAATATATAGCTGATTCTACTACGACGATTCTATGACGGTGGCAATGAAAAGGAGAGATGTTCTAATGTACAAGATCTTGATCATATTTAGAGCTATGGACTTTTCCAGCAATCATTTCCACGGAGAGATTCCTAACATACTTAATTAGGAACTTAAAATCAATCGAAGTGTTCAATCTTTAAATAAAAATCCTCCAATCCTATTTCAATTATCTCACTCAGTTATATGTATGTATAAATTAGGCTAGTATGGACCTTCACAATTGTAATGTGCAAAATAGTATCCATACTAAGAGCATTGCCCTTCTTGCACAAATGCATTAGGATTGAATGACATCCCTTCAATTTTAATTTTAATGTGTAAAACAATTTAAAATTTTTTTAACATAACAGCCCATCAGTTAAAATTTAATCGGCCCCAAATAAAAACTTATAAAAGGGTAGCTTAGACATCCAAATGAGATAGAGAAGCAGAGGCGTAAGAAGGAGAAATCAATGAGACTGATTTGAATTTCTTGGAGTGCAGATTTTTTGAACGATTATTTTTTGTGTAAATTGCATTATGACGTTCTTGCAGGTTAATTGATGAGTGAGTATTTTCGCGAATACGCAATTCGTCTTATTGAGAATGCTATATCCGGAAAAAAGAAAATAAATTGGTAAATTCAAACAATTTTTCTCGCTGGAAGATTTTTTACATCAATTTTTTTTTTGAGTAATAATTTAGACATTGCTGGGATTTATTTTTACGACAAATAGTGACAACAAAACAAAAAAACAGTATGTGTGTGCTATTACTAGATAATAATTTAATCCTTCCATCTGGTTGTCCACTAATTATTATTTTGTTTTTGGTTTCCGTAACTTCAATCCGTTGAATTTCAGTCAACTAATCCTAAAAAATGATACTGGCCGGCTCAAAGGATGCAGAAATTGGCCAGCTCAAAGGATTATGCGTTTCGGAATTTAAGGAACTTAAGACTCTTCGACTTGGCCGCTGGGCAACAGTCTCTGTCCCTCCACCAACACCTAATGGAATAGAATGGCAGTACAATGACGTCGTCGAGTTGACAGTAGAGAAATACTCGGCTGCTCTTTCCCTCTCCTAATTCCTAATTAACGTGAATGAGTGATTTTAAAATAAATCAGTTATAATAATTTTGAAAAAATATAATTTTTTTTTAATTTTAACTGGTAAAAAACATGTTAACCGGTTTGTAATCTATTTTTTTTAAATAAAATTTTTATTCTATTATAATTATTATATGCCATTAATTTAATCTAACGGTAAACACATTAATCACGGCATTATAAAATTTTTCATAATTTAATCCTTCCGTCCGGTTCTCCACTAATTATTATTTTGTTTTTGGTTCCAGTAACTTCCATCCGTTGGGTTTCAGTCAACAAATCCTAAAAAATGATACTGGCCGGCTGAAAGGATGCAGAAAATTAGCCGGTTGAAACGATGCTCGTATATACTCACTGATTATACTATTTCAAAATTAAATTTATTAGCTAAAAAATCCACATTCTCGTATTTAAAAACATCTATTTACTTTATCATTAATTGATGGGTACCGTTTAT
This sequence comes from Citrus medica, assembly GCA_002013955.2. Classification (NCBI taxonomy): domain Eukaryota; kingdom Viridiplantae; phylum Streptophyta; class Magnoliopsida; order Sapindales; family Rutaceae; genus Citrus; species Citrus medica. The sequence goes on along the minus strand of MKYO02031957.1, from coordinate 686,876 downwards.
TGATTTCTTTTTTCTTTTTTGTCCATTGCATGCTTGCTTAATTCACACCATTTGGACGATCATGCATTTCATGGAATTTTTTTTCTTTTTGGTCCATTAATTGCATTTCATAATTTGATGCATTTCAGATATGTTAATCATTGACCAAATTGGAACTGTCAAATAAAGTGACCATTTAGATGGTCTAAAGCGGCCATCTAGATGGTCAGCAACAATTTTGTTCAAAGAAGAGGAAGAATTTTGCAGTAAGTTTGAAAGAAAAAGAAGCACACGGCTTTGACAAGAGAAAGAAGAAAAAGAAGGAAAATATATATATATATATATATAATTGATGAATAGTGCCAAAGCTTTCTCTATAAATAGAAACGAAGAGAATGACCAAATTCATTCAATTGAGAGAAAATCATTTCTTTCCTTTAAGAGTTGAGAGTATTAAGAGTTTAATAAACTCTTGAGTGATTAGTGTTCTGAGAGTTTGGGTGTATTGGGGTTTTGGGAAGTTAGCTAAAATACTATAATACTTGTAACTCCTTTTCACTAGTAAAATATTTTCTTCTATTTTCGCCCGTGGACGTAGGCTAAAAGCCGAACCACGTAAATTCTGGTGTCCATTTTTGTGCTTGTTCTTTATTTTCTTACAATTTCATTTTAGCTGCGTGTCTTCTTCACCCACCAATTTCCTAACAGTGGTATCAGAGCTATTGGTTGTATTTTTGGAGTCGGGTACTATTCACGTAAGGGTACTATTCACATATATACGGTATTATTCACGTATACGATACTATTCACGTATACGATACTGTTCACGTGAAACGGTGGGAGCGATCCAAGAATTTGGCAGTTGAAAGCAGGGAATAGTGGTGTGAGTAAAGCAACTGGGTGGTTTTGTACATGTCTAGGAAAGTTCTGTCACAAAGGCGATAAGAGCTTAAGGAGTCTGGATTTTAAGTGGGACCATTGTGACCCCTCCAGTCTTTCCTGAGAACTTTCCTAGTGTGCATTCTCACACATACTCACAACTATTCAAGGTGGTACACTAGCTTGTGTGTGGTATTTATCAACAAAATGGCGGCAAAGTATGAAATTAAAAAATTTAACGGAAATAATTTTTCGTTGTGGAAAATGAAGATGAAAGCTGTATTGAGGAAAAATAATTGCGTGGCAGAAATTGGAGAAAGGCCTATGGAGATAACTGATGACAAGTGAAACGAGATAGATGGCAATGCCATTTTTGATCTACACTTGGCACTTGCAGACGGAGTATTATACAGTGTGGTAGAGAAAAATACAGCGAAGGAAATATAGATACTCTCACAAAATTGTACGAGGCCAAGTCACTACAGAACAAAATCTTTTGAAGAGGAAACTCTATACTCTTCGAATGGCGGAATCTACAATGGTGACTGACCACATCAACACCTTGAAAACTCTATTTTCACAACTCACAACGTTGGGTTATAAAATAGAGGAGAATGAACGAGCAGAGCTTCTACTTCAAAGTCTACCAGATTCGTATGATCAACTTATCATCAACCTAACGAACAATAATTCGGTGGACAGTCTAGTTTTCAACGATGTTGCAGCCTCCGTATTAAATGAGGAGAGCAGGCGGAAAAATAAGGAAAATAGACAAGCAAGTTCATAGCAAGCGGAGGCGCTATCGGTGACGAGAGGGAGATCAACAGAACGTGGCCCCAGTGGGAGCCACAATCATGGTAGATCAAAATCCAAAAGTAAAAAGAATGTTAAATGCTGCAATTGTGGTAAGAAATGGCACGTCATGAAAGAGTGTTGGAGTAAGCAGAAGAGAAGAGAGGGCAAAGAGCCTGAGTCATCAAATGCTCAGGGTTGTGTAGCAAGTACCTTGGATAATGGCGAAATTCTCTACAGCGAGGCAACAATTATTTCAGAAGGCAGAAAACGACTATCTGATGTCTGGTTTGTAGACTCAGGAGCTACCTAGCACATGACCTCTCGGAGAGAATGGTTCCATACATATGAACCTATCTCAGGAGGATCTGTATATATGGGTAATGATCATGCCTTAGAGATCGCTGGTATTGGTACTATCAAAATAAAAATGTTTGATAGTACAATTCGCACAATTGGGGAGGTACGACATGTCAACGGCCTGAAGAAAAATCTATTGTCTTTGGGATAAATGGATAGTTATGGGTACAAAACTCATGTGGAAAATGGAATTATGAAGATCATTAAAGGAGCGCTTGTATTAATGAATGCAGAAAAGATCAGTGCTACTCTATTCATGCTTAAAGGAGAAACACTACAAAAGGCTGATGCGTGTGTCGCATATAATGGAGAAGAATCAACAATGATGTGGCATCTCAAACTAGGCCACATGTCAGAACAAGGTTTGAAGATTCTCTCTGAGCGAAAATTACTTCCGGGGCTCAAATCGGTAAGTTTACCATTTTCTGAGCATTGTGTTACAAGTAAGCAATATAGATTAAAATTTAGTAGATCTATTGCTAGAAGTAAATGCATTTTAGACTTGATTCATTCTGATGTTTGGGAATCACCGGATATATCCATGGGATGAGCAAAGTACATAGTGACTTTCATTGATTATTATTCCAGAAGATGTTGGGTGTATCCAATTAAGAAAAAGTCAGATGTATTTCCAGTGTTTAAAGAATACAAAGTGCAAGTGGAACTTGAATCTGGTAAAAGGATCAAGTGCTTGAGGACAGATAATGGTATAGAGTATACAGACAGTGAGTTTCTTGCTTTCTGTAAGCAAGAAGGTATTCAGAGACAGTTCACGGTGGCATACAATCCTCAACAAAATGGAGTGGCAGAGCGGATGAACAGAACTCTTACAGAAAGAATAAAAGCTATATTGAGGACTGCTGGTCCACCCAATTCATTCTGGACAGAAGCAACCAAAACTGCTTGTTATGTAGTAAATTGGTCACCATCTACAGCTATTGGGCTGAAGACATCGATGGAGATGTGGACTGGAAAGCCAGCTGATTATTCCTACCTACATGCATTTAGATGTCCTGTATACGTGATGCACAATGCCCAAGAAAGAACAAAGCTGGATCCAAAATCTAGAAGATGTATCTTTTTGGGGTATGCTGATGAAGTAAAGGGGTATCGTCTGTGGGATCCCACTGTCCACAAGATCGTCATCAGCAGAGATGTTATTTTTGTAGAAGATCAACTGCAAAGGAAAGATGAAGATGATAGCACTGTAAAAGAAAAGTCAGAAACTGTGCCGGTATATATGGAAAATAATCCAGAAGATTCAAATTCTTTTGAAGCAGCACCAGAACACGAGGAACAAGAACCAGTCGAGTCCAAGGCTCTAGAAGTTCGTCGGTCAACTCGTGAGAGACGACCGCCAACGTGGCACTCGGAGTATGTCACAGAGATCAACAGTGCATACTGTCTTCTAACTGAGAATGGAGAGCCTTCGACTTTCCATGAAGCTTTAAACAGCTCAGATGTTGCTTTGTGGATGACAGCAATGCAGGAAGAAATTGAAGCTCTACACAAGAACAAGACATGGGAACTTGTACCACTACCACGTGGAAGAAAAGCCATTGGAAACAAATGGGTCTACAAGATCAAACGTGATGGCAATGACCAAGTGGAGCGGTATCGTGCGAGATTGATGGTGAAAAGATATGCTCAGAAAGAAGGTATTGACTTCAACGAGATATTTTCACCGGTGGTTCGACTCACAACAGTCAAAATAGTCTTGGCAATGTGTGCTACATTTGACCTACATCTAGAGCAGTTAGATGTGAAAACTGCATTTCTTCATGGAGAACTTGAAGAAGAAATATATATGCTCCAACTAGAAGGTTTTATATAAACAAGAAAAGAAAACTTGGTTTGCATGTTGAACAAATCTCTATACGGTCTCAAACAGGCGCCGAGGTGTTGGTATAAGAGATTTGATTCCTTCATCATGAGCCTTGGATACAACAGACTAAGTTCAGACCATTGTGCATATTATAAAAGGTTTGAAGATAATGATTTCGTTATTTTGCTGTTATACGTGGATGACATATTGGTAGCAAGCCCCAACAAAGATTAAGTCCAAGAATTGAAGGAAGAGTTGGCTAGGGAGTTTAAAATGAAGGACTTGGGACCAGCAAACAAGATTCTAGGGATGCAAATTCACCGAGACAGAAATAACAGGAAGATTTTATTTGGCTTTCACAGAAAAATTACTTGAAGAAAATCTTGCGGCGCTTCAACATGCAAGATTGTAAGTCAATTTCTACCCCACTTCCTGTTAATTTCAAATTATCCTCAAGTATGTGTCCTAGCAATGAAGTAGAGAGGAAGGAGATGTCTCGAGTACCGTATGCATCAGCAGTGGGAAGTTTGATGTTCGTTATGATATGTACAAGACCAGACATTACACAAGCAGTGGGAGCAGTTAGTCGATACATGGCGAATCCTGGTGGAGAGTATTGGATAGCTGTGAAGAGGATTCTGAGATACATCAAAAGAACCTCAGATGTTGCATTATGTTTTGGAGGATCAGAGTTTACTGTCAGGGGCTATGTGGATTCAGATTTTGCAGGAGACCTTGATAAAAGAAAATCTACTACTGGTTATGTGTTTACACTTGCGGGAGCAGTTGTAAGCTGGGTTTCAAAACTGCAGACCATTGTGGTTTTATCTACAACAGAAGTAGAGTACATGGCAGCTACACAATCTTGTAAGGAATCTATTTGGATACAAAGGTTATTGGAAGAGCTCGGGCACAAACAACAGAAAATTTATGTGTTTTGTGACAATCAGAGTGCCTTGCACATTACAAGGAATCCAGCCTTTCATTCCAGGACAAAGCATATAGGAGTTTAGTATCACTTCATTCGTGAAGTAGTGGAAGATGGAAGTGTGGATTTGCAAAAAATCCATACCAAAAAGAACCTAGCAGATGTTTTGACCAAGCCGATCAATACTGACAAGTTTGTCTGGAGTATATCCTCTTATGGCCTAGCAGAAACATAGGCAACATGATTATGGCAAAGCAGAAATGATAGTATGGACATTGATTGATTTTCAATCTAATCTCCAAGTGGGAGAAATGTCAAATAAAGTGGCCATCTATATGGTTTAAAGCAGCCATCTAGATGGTCAGTAACAATTTTGTTTAAAGAAGAAGAAGAATTTTGCGGCAAGTTTGAAAGAAAAAGAAGCACACGGCTTTGACAAGAGAAAGAAGAAAAAGAAGGAAAATATATATATATAATTGATGAATAGTGCCAAAGCTTTCTCTATAAATAGAAACAAAGAGAATGAGCAAATTCATTCCATTGAGAGAAAAACATTTCTTTCCTTTAAGAGTTGAGAGTATTAAGAGTTTAATAAACTCTTGAGTGATTAGTGTTCTGAGAGTTTGGACGTATTGAGGTTTTGGGAAGTGAGCAAAAATACTACAATACTTGTAACTCCTTTTCACTAGTAAAATATTTCCTTCTGTTTTTGCCCGTGGACATAGGCTAAAAGCCGAACTACGTAAATTCTGGTGTCCATTTTTGTGCTTGTTCTTTATTTTCTTATAATTTTATTTTAGCCGCGTGTCTACTTCACCCACTAATTTCCTAACAGGAACATGCCTGTAAATGAAATACAAAAGTTAAAAGATATCGTCCACGAAATGCCAATATATAAGAACTCCTCTGCATTAACATTTATCATCTGCCTCTTAACAATTTGACATTAATTGTCAAGTTTCTGAGTATTGATTCTTAGAAATGATGACGGAGAGGTTCGTATGGCATTATAATCAAGTCTCCTGTACCCTCTTCTTCTTCTACTTCTTGTGTTTGTTTGGTTACTTTCAAGTTGATTGTTCATCATCTTTCCATTACTCATCTCCTAAAACAACTCATTTCTGCCCTCCCGACCAAAGTTTAGCTTTGCTTCAATTTAAAAATAAATTTTTTTTTTCAGTTCTAGGTATTACGCTACATCTAATGAACAAGTTTTTTTATCCTAAGACGTATTCTTGGACAGAGGGTGCCGACTGCTGCTCATGGGATGGGGTAACATGTGATAATGTGACACAAACGTGATTGGCCTCGACAGCAGTTGCAGTAGGCTTGAAGGCAGCATCGATGACAATAGCAGCCTCTTCCATCTTTCCCATCTCCAATCTCTCAACCTTGCTTTTAACGATTTCAGTGGTTCTCAAATCTCTCCCGAGATTGGACGGCTAAAGGAATTGACATATCTTAACCTCTCTTTTCCTTATTTCGGTGGTCTAGTCCCATATGAAATCTCTCTCTTGTCCAAACTAACTCATCTTGAACTTTCCCTAAATTACTTCTTGACAATCGAACAAAAAACTTTTGATTTGATTGTGAGTAACCTAACAAATTTAAGCCTTCTCAATCTCGGAACAACAAACATGTCTTTGATCAAATCTTTTTCTCTTCTAAACATGTCTTCAACAATTACGGCTCTCGATCTCAGTGGAGCTAGTTTACAAGGAAATTTCCTTGATGAAATTTTTCGTCTTCCAAACCTTCAAGCACTCTATTTATATGGAAACAGTAAACTCACTGGTTATCTGCCAAATTCTAACTGGAGTAGTCCTCTTAGGAAGTTGTATCTTTCTTCCACTAACTTCGCAGGTAAAATACCCGATTCAATTGGAAATCTATTGTTCTTGGAGATTGTACATATCGAAGGCTGCAGTTTCACCAGATCAATTCCAACATCAATTGGAAATCTCACTAGAGCTACTGAAATTGTGTTCCCATGAAATTATCTTACTGGCCACCTGCCTCATCATGTAAGTGGACTATCATATTTAACCACTTTAGACCTTTCTGGAAACTCTCTACAAGGCATGGTACCATCCTGGTTGTTCACTCTGCCTTCTTTGGTTTCTATATATCTTTCAAATAACATGCTCAATGGTCCTATTAATCCATTCCAGTCGCCTAATTCACTGCAAGAAGTTCGATTGCAAAAAAATGAGATACATGGCACAATTCCTAATTCCATCATTCAACTAGTGAACCTCACTTATCTCGATCTTAGATCAAACAACTTGAGTGGCACTGTTAAGTTCGACATGTTCTCAAAGTTGCAAAGCCTTCAATATCTTTATCTTTCAAACAAGAGCCTACTCTCATTTACTTCCTCTAGCAATATAGATATCAAATATTCCCTACCTAGTCTACAGGAATTGAATTTATCTAATTGCAATATCAACAAATTCCCAAGTTTCTTCAGAAACTCAGAAACGTTAACAAGCTTAGACCTTTCCAATGGTAGAATTCGTGGTCGAATTTTAAAACATGATTCTAAAGGATGGAAGAGTTTGATTGATCTTCATCTTTCCAACAATTTTCTAACACATGTAGAGCTCCATCCATGGTAGGAAATTAAAATTCTTGATCTGCAAAACAACAAAATCCAAGGATCAATTCTGGTTCCACCACCTTCAACACAAGTCTTCTTAGTTTTGAACAACAAATTGTCCGGACAGATCCCTCCGTCGATTTGCAGTTTGAGTTCCCTTCAATATCTTTCCTTATCTCACAACAACTTGAATGGAACGATTCCTTCATGTCTTGGAAACTTTAGCACTAAGCTGATTATTCTGGACTTGAAGAACAACAGCCTTGAGGGTCACATCCATGATACATTTAAGGAGTCTTGACCTTAATAGCAACAAGTTGGAAGGGCCATTACCAAGATCTTTGGCGAATTGTAGCGTCCTGCAAGTTGTCAATCTGGGAAACAACATGATAAGTGGCACATTTCCGTGTTGGTGGGGATATCTTCCGGCGCTAAAAATTCTGGTCTTGAGATCTAATCGATTCTATGGTCCACTATGCAAGTCCAATAGTATGTTTACCTTTCAAGCCCTTCAAATCATTGATCTCTCTCATAATGAATTCACTGGTTTATAATGAATTCACTGGTTTTCTGCCAAGAATGATCTTTGTAAGTATAGAAGCAATGAAGAATGTGGAGGAAATGGAGTTTGGACCTCAATATATGTTAGGAAATTGGTCAGTGAAGCAGGACCGCAGCTAAAATAAAAGTGAAAGAAAAATAAAGAACAAGCACAATAGAGAACACCAGAAATTACGTGGTTCGGCTTTTAGCCTACGTCCATGGGCGAAGACAAAAGGAAATATTTTACTAGTGAAAAGGAGTTACAAGTATTGTAGTATTTTAGCTCACTTCTCAAAACTCCAATACACCCAAACTCTCTAAATTACTATAACAAGAGCTTATAAATTCAAGCTCACTAAACTCTCTCTCAACTGCTAAATTGCTCTCTATTAATTAAAATTTGATACAGAAAACCAAATGAAGAGCTCCCTTTATATAGCCAAAATTGGCTATTAAAATAATAATTAATTTTTTTTCTTGTCAAAATCGTGTTCCCCATTTTCTTCTTCAAACTTCTTCTTTTTCAATTTTCTTCATTCCATATTTGCTGCTGCCAAATTCTTCTTCTTCTTGCTTGAACAAATTATTGCTGACCATCTAGATGGCTGCTTTATACCATCTAGATGACCACTTTATTTGACATTTCTCCCACTTGGTGATTTAATTGAGAATCAATTAATTTCCACACCATCCTTTCTGCTTCGCCATAATCATGTTGCCTACGTTTCTGCTAGGCCACAAGAGGATCTACTCCAGACAAATTTATCAGTATTTATCGGCTTGGTCAAAACATCTGCTAGGTTCTCTTTGGTATGGATTTTCTGTAAATCCACACTTCCATCTTTCACTACTTCACGAACGAAGTGATACTGAACTCCTATGTGCTTTGTCCTGTAATGAAAGGCTGGATTCCTTGCAATGTGCAAGGCACTCTGACTGTCACAAAATACAGGAATTTTCTGTTGTTTGTGCTCGAGCTTCTCCAATAACCTTTGTATCCAAATAGCTTTCTTACAAGCTTGTGTAACTGCCATGTATTCTGCTTCTGTTGTAAATAAAGCCACAACGGTCTGCAGTTTCGAAACCCAGCTCACAGCTGCTCCCGCAAGTGTAAACATATAACAAGTAGTGGATTTTCTTTTATCAAGATCTCCTGCAAAATCTGAATCCACATAACCCCTGACAGTAAACTCTGATCCTCCATAACATAATGCAACATCTGAGGTTCCTCTGATGTATCTCAGAATCCTCTTCACAGCTATCCAATGCTCTCCACCAGGATTCGCCATGTATCGACTGACTGCTCCCACTGCTTGTGCAATGTCCGGTCTTGTACATATCATAGCGAACATCAAACTTCCCACTGCTGATGCATACGGTACTCGAGACATCTCCTTCCTCTCTGCTTCATTGCTAGGACACATACTTGAGGATAATTTGAAATTAACAGGAAGTAGGGTAGAAATTGACTTACAATCTTGCATGTTGAAGCGCCGCAAGATTTTCTTCAAGTAATTCTTCTGTGAAAGCCAAATCTTCCTGTGATTTCTGTCTCAGTGAATTTGCATCCCTAGAATCTTGTTTGCTGGTCCCAAGTCCTTCATTTCAAACTCCCTAGCCAACTGTGCCTTCAATTCTTGGACTCGATCTTTGTTGGGGCCTGCTACCAACATGTCATCCACGTACAACAGAAAAATGATGAAATCATTATCTTCAAACCTCTTGTAATATGCACAATAGTCTGAACTGAGTCTGTTGTATCAAAGGCTCATGATGAAGGAATCAAATCTCTTATGCCAACACCTTGGCGCCTGTTTGAGACCGTATAGAGATTTGTTCAACCTGCAAACCAAGTTTTCCTTTCCTATTTCTGCAAAACCTTCTGGTTGGAGCATATATATTTCTTCTTCAAGTTCTCCATGAAGAAATGCAGTTTTAACATCTAACTACTCTATATGTAGGTCAAATGTAGCACACATTACCAATACTATTCTGACTGTTGTGAGTCGAACCATCGGAGAAAATATATCGTTGAAGTCAATACCTTCTTTCTGAGCATATCCTTTCACCACCAGTCTTGCACGATACCGTTCCACTTGATCATTACCATCACGTTTGATCTTGTAGACCCATTTGTTTCCAATGGCTTTTCTACCACGTGGTAGTGGTACAAGTTCCCATGTTTTGTTCTTGTGTAGAGCTTTAATTTCTTCCTGCATTGCTGTCATCCACAAAGCAACATCTGAACTGTTTAAAGCTTCATGGAAAGTTGAAGGCTCTTCATCCTCTGTTAGAAGACAGTATGCAACATTGATCTCTGTGATATACTCCGAGTGCCACGCTGGCGGTCGTCTCTCACGAGTTGATCGACAAACTTCTGGAGCCTCGGATTTGACTGGTTCTTGTTCCTCGTGCTCTGGTGCTGCTTCAAAAGAATCTGAATCTTCTAGATTATTTTCCACATATACCGGTATAGTCTCTGACTTTTCTTTTACACTGCTATCATCTTCATCTCTCCTTTGCAGTTGATCTTCTATAAAGATAACACCTCTGCTGATGACGATCTTGTGGGCAGTGGGGTCCCACAGACGATACCCCTTTACTCCATCAGCATACCCCAAGAAGATACATCTTCTAGATTTTGGATCCAGATTTGTTCTTTCTTAGGCATTGTACATCACGTACACAGAACATCCAAATGCATGTAGGCAGGAATAATCAGCTGGCTTTCCAGTCCACATCTCCATCACCGTCTTCAACCCAATAGCTGTAGATGGCGACCGATTTACTATATAACAAGCAGTTTTGGCTGCTTCTGCCCAGAATGATTTACACTGCTATCATCTTCATCTCTCCTTTGCAGTTGATCTTCTATAAAGATAACATCTCTGCTGATGACGATCTTGTGGGCAGTGGGGTCCCACAGACGATACCCCTTTACTCCATCAGCATACCCCAAGAAAATACATCTTCTAGATTTTGGATCCAGATTTATTCTTTCTTGGGTATTGTACATCACGTACACAGGACATCCAAATGCATGTAGGCAGGAATAATCAACTGGCTTTCCAGTCCACATCTTCATCACCGTCTTCAACCCAACAGCTGTAGATGGCGACCGATTTACTATATAACAAGCAGTTTTGGCTGCTTCTGCCCAGAATGAATTGGGTAGACCAACAGTCTTCAACATAGCTCTTATTTTTTCTATAAGAGTTCTGTTCATCCGCTCCGCCACTCCGTTTTTTTGAGGAGTGTATGCCACCGTGAACTGCATTTGAATATCTTCTTGCTTACAGAAAGCAAGAAACTCACCGTCTGTATACTCTCCACCATTATCCGTCCTCAAGCACTTGATCGTTTTACCAGATTCAAGTTCCACCCGCGCTTTGTATTCTTTAAACACTAGAAATACATTTGACTTTTTCTTAATTCGATACACCCAACATCTTCTGGAATAATCATCAATGAAAGTCACCATGTACTTTGCACCTCCCATGGATATATCCGGTGATTCCCAAACATCAGAATAAATCAAGTCTAGAATGCATTTACTTCTAGCAATAGATCTACTAAATTTTAATCTATGCTGCTTACTTGTAACACAATGCTCGCAAAATGGTAAACTTACCGATTTGAGCCCTGGAAGCAATTTTCACTCAGAGAGAATCTTCAAACCTTGTTCCGACATGTGGCCAAGTTTGAGATGCCACATCATCGTTGATTTTTCTCCATTTGACGCGACACACGCATCAGCCTCATGTAGTGTTTCTCCTTTAAGCGTGAATAGATTAGCATCGATCTTTTCTGCCTTCATCAATACAAGCGCACCTTTAACGATCTTCATAATTCCATTCTCCACATGAGTTTTGTACCCATGACTATCCATTTGTCCCAAAGACAATAGATTTTTCTTGAGGCCGTTGACATGTTGTACCTCCCCAATTGTGCGAATTGTACCATCAAACATTTTTATTTTGACAGTACCAATACCAGCGATCTCCAAGGCATGATCATCTCACATATATACAGATCCTCCTAAGATAGGTTCATATGTGTGGAACCATTCTCTCTGAAAGGTCATGTGCCAGGTAGCCCCTGAGTCTATAACCCAGACATCAGATAGTCGTTTTCTGCCTTCTGAAATAGTTGTTGCCTCGCTGTAGAGAATTTCACTATCATCTGAGGTACTTGCTACACAAACCTGAGCATTTGATGACTCAGGTTCTTTGCCCTCTCTTCTCTTCTGGTTACTCCAACACTCTTTCTTAACGTGCCCTTTCTTGCCACAGTTGTAGCATTTAACATTTTTCTTACTTTTGGATTTTGATATACCATTATTTTGACTCCCACTGGGCCACGTTCCGTTGATCTCCCTCTCATCACCGATAGCACTTCTGCTTGCTGCGAACTTGCTTGTCTGTTTTCCTTATTTTTCCGCTTGCTCTCCTCATTTAATACGGAGGCTGCAACATCGTCGAAAACTAGACTGTCCACTGGATTGTTGTTCGTTAGATTGATGATGAGTTGATCATACGAATCTGGTAGACTTTGAAGTAGAAGCTCTACACGTTCATTTTCCTTTATATTATGACACAATGTTTTGAGTTGTGAAAATAGAGTCTTCAAAGTGTTGATGTGGTCGGTCACCATTGTAGATTCCGCTATTCGAAGAGTATAGAGTTTCCTCTTCAAGAAGATTTTGTTGTGTAGTGACTTGGCCTCGTACAATTTTGTAAGAGTATCTCATATTTCCTTCGCTGTATTTTTCTCTGCCACACTGGATAATACTCCGTCTGTAAGTGCCAAGTGTAGATCAGAAATGGCGTTGCCGTCTACCTCGTTCCATTTATCATCAGTTATCTCTATGGGCCTTTCTCCAATTGCTGCCAAGCAATTATTTTTCCTCAATACAGCTTTCATCTTCATTTTCCACAACGAAAAATTATTTCCGTTAAACTTCTCAATTTCATTCTTTGCCGCCATTTTGTTGATAAATAACACACACAAGCTAGTATACCACCTTGAATAGTTGTGAGTATGTGTGAGAATGCACACCAGGAAAGTTCCTAGGAAAGATTGGAGGGGTCACAATGGTCCCACTTAAAACCCAAACTCCTTAAGTTCTTATCGCCTTTGTGACAGAACTTTCATAGACATGTACAAAACCACATAATTGTTTTACTCACACCACTATTCCCTGCTTTGCACCGTAAAATTCTTGGATCGCTCCCACCGTTTCTTGTGAATAGTACCATATACGTGAACAGTACCGTATATGTGAATAGTACCGTATACGTGAACAGTACCCGACTCTAAAAAAATACAACCAATAACTCTGATACCACTGTTAGGAAATTGGTGGGTGAAGCAGACACGCAGCTAAAGTGAAATTGGAAGAAAAATAAAGAACAAGCACAATAGAGGACACCAGAAATTTCGTGGTTCGGCTTTTAGCCTACGTCTACGGGTGAAGATAGAAGAAAATATTTTACTAGTGAAAATGAGTTATAAGTATTGTAGTATTTTACCTCACTTCCCAAAATCCCAATACACCCAAACTCTCTAAATCACTATAACAAGAGCTTATAAATTCAAGCTCACTAAACTCTCTCTCAACTGCTAAATTGTTCTCTCTTAATAGAATTAGATGCAGAAAACCAAATGAAGAGCTCCCTTTATATAGCCAAAATTGGTTATTAAAATAATAATTAATTTTTTTTTCTTGTCAAAATTGTGTTCCCCATTTTCTTCTTCAAACTTCTTCTTTTTCAATTTTCTTCATTCCATATTTGCTGCTGCCAAATTCTTCTTCTTCTTGTTTGAACAAATTGTTGCTGACCATCTAAATGGCTACTTTATACCATCTAGATGGCCACTTTATTTGACAATATATTGGTGGTTTCTACTATAAAGATTCTGTAACTGTTGCAATGAAAGGACGGGATGTTCTACTGTACAAGATCTTGATAATATTTAGAGCTATGGATTTTTCAAGCAATCGGTTCAATGGAGAGATTCCTGAAGTACTTGGAAACTTTAAATCGCTCAAAGTGCTCAACCTTTCACACAATGGCCTGACAGGTAATATTCCGGTGTCCTTGGGGATTATGACAGCACTTGAATCATTGGACCTCTCTTTCAACAAGCTTCATGGAAGAATTCCAGAGCAGTTATTAGGTGTTACAGACCTTGCATCATTAAATCTTTCATATAACCGGCTTCGGGGACGCATTCCTCGAGGCAATCAATTTAATACATTTGATAATGATTCCTACATTGGGAATATTCATTTGTGTGGAGAGCCGTTGACAGTAACATGTAGCAATGACGGGCTGCCAAAAGCACCTCCTTCGGCTTCTACTGATCACGAGGAAGATGAAACTACAAGCTGGTTTGACTGGAAAGAGGCGAAGCTGGGGTTTGCATCTGGAGTGGTGATTGGATTGTCAATTGGATACATATTATTGTCAATAGGGAGACCACGATGGTTAGTGAAGATGGTTGAAAGAGATCAGCAGAAGAAGGTAAGAAGACGAAGGCCAAGAGATAGAATGTAGAAGAAAATACAAATAACTGAAATTAAGCTATAGGCTAAGATTAAGTTCTAGGTGTTTTTGCTGTTCAGTAATACTTGCTTTTTTTTCTTTTTTTTTTGTAGCAGAATCATTGGTCATGTATGACGATTGTATGTGAAATTATGTATTAGCTTTTTAATTAAAAATCCTTCTTTCGGTTTTGTAAATTACGGTATGGCTATCTACTGAAACCAAACCATTTCTTGTGATGCTTGCGGTTTAAATCACATGCTCCGTGCTTATCTTACTACCAGGCTTGGTGAAACCGCTTAATTAGTTAGTCAAGTGGAGCAAGTAATTTGGATAAGATCTACATGAAAGAACAGCCATTTAAACATGTGTGACTTAAATGGTGGCAACATTTAATTGGCTACCAATAGCTTCTTTTTCCAAAACAATGAAAAATGCTTCTTCTTCTTTTTTAAATAAGTTATCCACTTTAAATTTACCCTCTTATCAAAAATATTATAAAAATTTAAATTTGTCCAATTTTCCAACCTAAAATTTGTATTGTATCAACCACCCATTAAACGGTTAATTGCTATTTATAATTGATGATGTCAAAAGGGTAATTTAGACATCTAACATAATAAATAAAAATTAAAAGAAAAATATCGGTCATCTACCTTAATTTTACTTTGTTATTAAAAATACCATAAAAGTTTGAATTTGTGTATTTATTAGTCATTCACCTTAAGTTTACTCTGTTATTAAAAATACTATAAACGTTTGAATTTGTTTATTTTTCCACACTAAAACTTGAATTTAATATAATCTAAGTAAAATGACCATTTTACCTTGAATTCAAGGGCATATTTTGCTTTGCACCATGAATAATAAGATTTAAAAAAAATCAAAACCCATCGAACCTCGGAAACTCTTTGTTTCAAAACAAAATCCACAGACAATTTTGATCCCTAACTAGAATTTGTATCAAACCCTTCGTCAATGACATAAAATAAAAATAAAATAAAATACATCTCACTATCTTCTTCCTTATATTCTCTTTGTCTAAATTTTTAGAGTTTATAAAATCAACACAGAAATCGTTCAAATCTTTCATCACCTACATCCTCTATCACTAGATCCTTCAGCCAACTACTATAATAGACAAAAGTATGCATTGTGCTATGACGACCGGCTAATGAGGAGTCTTGTGGTGGTTGCAGCTATCCACGAGGTTGAGAGAAGAGGTAGTAGCAGCAACGATCAACGGGAATGGTGTCTATGACACTATAAATTAGGTTTGATTGGGTGTTTATGAAATCGAATTTAAGTGTTGGATTGATTAGGTGTTTATGAATTAGGGTTTAGGGTAATTCTAGATTAAGTTTGATATTCAAATTTGTAAAGATAATTGAGAAGATAAATTAGATTTTTTTCAATTAAAGAAGAAATTAGAGTGTTAAGTGTATTTAGTTGAATATTGGTTATATAAAATGGATTTTATTTTTTATTTTAAACTAATTTATTTAACATATTAAATGTCTAAATTACTCGTGTGATGTCATCAATTATAAATGGCAGTTAACGTTTTGGTGAATGATTGATAATTTCTCAAAATTCAAGGGTAAGATGTACTTTTTACTTAGAATTTGTTAAACAACATAACAATGTAAATGTTTTGATGTTTTCGTTGACGGATGATACAAATTATAAATTTTTAAATAAATTAAAATTTTTATAATATTTTTTATAAGAAGACAAAGTTAAGGTGAATATCTTTTTTTTTTTTAAATGCCTAATACACGTAAAAGAAATGCGCTTCGTTTTTATTAGCCAAAAGCCTTTGGCCCATGAAAATAAAAGATTAAAAAGAAAGAGTGCATATGTTACATTTGACGACTGCCTACTGGCCTTAATAGCAGCATAACATCAAACCACCTAAATCGCGTCATGTGTCGTTAATTTGATATCAGACGGAAATAATAAAAGTGTCCTGATAACACTTTGATTCGTAACGGAAACAAGGCCTTCGACTGTTGGATAAGTGCAACGCACTCAAGTGATTTCATTAAATGTCGCGTGAGAATAAAATAAAATCGGAACAAATATCAGAAACGGTTCACAACGAAGATTAAACCAAATCTCTAACAAAATCACGTGCTAACAAAGGACATGAAACATAAATTAGTTACAAGATGCATAGTTACCATTGTCTTGGGATTGAACAAGCGACTTTAGATCTAATCTCCCACCATAACTGAGGTTCTTTATTTATAAATAGAGGATATATTTTCATGGTGCATTCATTAATTCATAATCAGAAAGGGTTGAAATTAAATAAGTAATCAAAATAAGTTGTTTATTTAAGATATAGGAATCGAAATTGGAACGAATTGTACTCTCATTCATATGTTTATTTTATTTTGAAATTGAAATAAATTGTTATAAGTTACTAATATATTCTTTGTTAATTGTTGCACTTAGTACTATTTGCATCTATTATAATAATAACAATAACAAGAATAAAAATAATAAAATAATAAATAATAATAATAATGTTAACAATAATAAATACAATGATGATGATGATAATTAATAAAACTTGCAATCCACCTAAAATATGCATAAATGAGTAAAATGGTAGTGGAACCCACCTGATTTTTGCATAATTTTAGTTGGGTTGTAAGTTATATTAATTGTAACTTAGTAAAACCATAATAATATTGATAATAATAAATATTGAGGGATACATTTGTAAATATTACAAATTTTCTAAGCATTTTCATAAATTCTATAAGGATCAAAATGTAAAAGAAATAGTACTTGGTTGAGGTAATTTGGAGATTATGAAAATTTAATGGGAGTAAAATGGTAGTTTTGGGAATAGGAATTTCATTCTCAATCCCCTTGAGAATCAAGTTCCTATTCTCAAATTGTAAAATTTGTGAATTCCACATACTTAATTTTTATTCCCCCTTCTCTTTTAATTAATAAATACTCTCAATCATTTTGATTCTAAATTTCAATTTTCTCAATTTAAAGTAAACGCACCATTACATACTTGTCCATTTTGATTCTGAATTTCAATTTTTCCAATTTTAAAGTAAACGGACCATTACATACTTGTCCATATGATATGCAATGTCAAATATAAAAATGTCCTACTCTTTGGGTTTGCTTGAATCGAGATTGCTCTTTTAAGTCCATACTGTGAAACAAGGTCAAAAACAAAACCATTAATGCGAACACCTTTTAGTAACAGAATTTTCTTTTTTTTTAAAAAAATGAAACTTAACCCGTTCATCCGGTTATCCACTACTTTTTTCTATTTTTCCCATTAATCCTTGCATTCGTTGGATTTCAGTCAACAAATGATATTGGCCGGCTGAAAGATAATTCGTGAAACTCAGCCGCGGCCGTCTTTCGTATTTATTCCATCGTATGCTTTCTTTCACGCCATTTGGAGGATAATGCATTTCATGGAATTTTTTTTTTTTTTTTGTCCATTGCATTCCATTTCATGCATTTCAGGAAATGTTAAATGTATCATTTGAATCAATCTTTGACCAACTCGCAACACGCCCGGCCCGGAAATGCAACATAAAAGCTAAAGAAACAGTCCTTGGAATTCATAAAAACACTCATCCACCAACCTGCCAACAATTAGACATATGATAAGTAATTGTCACGTTTCTTTGCATTAATTCTTAGAAACCATGGAGAGGTTCATATGGCATTATAACCAAGTCTCCTGCACTCTCTTATTCTTCTACTTCCTTTTGCTTGGTTATAGTTTTCAAGTTGATTGTTCATCACCTTTCCATCACTTTTCTTTTAAAACAACTCATTCCTGCCCTCCCGAACAAAGTTTGGCTTTGCTTCAATTTAAAAATAACACTTACGTCAGATCAGCGAATTACTCTTTTTGCAATGAAGAAAATTCTTCTCCTAAGACGAACTCTTGGACGGAGGGTACCGATTGTTGCTCATGGGATGGAGTAACGTGTGATAATGTGACTGGAAACGTGATTGGCCTCGACCTTTATAGCAACTGCAATTGGCTTTTAGGTACCATCGATGACACTAGCACCCTCTTTCATCTTTCCCATCTGTTAGGTGAATTAGAGCACCAGCTCGGTCATGCCATAGTCCCCACCCCGGAGTGGACGACCTCAGCCAAACGGTACGAGCAGACCACTGGAAATGAACCTCCAACAAATACAAACCGACCAGAGATGAATACCAGCCCCAGAAGTACACCGACCAGAAGTATATTGAGCCGACACTAATCCCCCAAAGAACGGAAGCACGATCTCACAGAATCACGATAGTTGCGCATTTTCCAGAACCATCGAGGGAGACGCGAGATCCCACGACCACCCATAATGTAGTAGTTAAAGTCCCATGAAGGGCTACCACTACCCGGGAAAAAAGGGGATGAAGGGTGAACGAAAACGTGGGACAACGAATATAAAAGAGGAAGCAATCAATAACAAAGGGGGAAAAAAGAGAGAGAGAAGGGAAAACTCTGTCAAATTGTATCCAGACCGTGTTCAGAGTAAACAGTGAGCCAATTTTAAGTAGTCATTTGAACCTAGATTGCATTGCTTTCCCGTAAACACCTTGTGCTAACTTAGGCATCGGAGGGTTTTCGCCGGCAAAACTACCTACGTCTCTGATCCATTTTTGTGGAAGCAGGATTAGTAAGAAAAAGGAGAGGCCTAACTTCCGCAATTAAAGTGGTCATTGAACCAAAGAGAAATTGGCACCCTCATTGCTGACAATACTGTTGATAACAAAAACGTTGGTGTAAAGATCTGGTCGAGCAGAGGACGAGCAGATTTCGGCATCAACATTTTGGCGCCGTCTGTGGGGAGTGAATAAAAAGCTATCACTAAACTTGTAGTTACCGGAGCCGCAGCGAGTGGTTGGAGATGGATGTGTCAAGGAAGAATGTTGCTGGGCAGGACAATGAAACTGTGGAAACAATCACCCTCCGAGAAATTGCCAATGAAGCCCGAGAGAGGGTGACGCAAGAACGATTGGAGCAAATGGAGAAACAAATGGAGACTCTCATGGCCATACTGTATGAGCTGAGGGACGAGAGGAGAATGGATTATGAGACCCCCGTGGGGAGAGGTGAAACAAGAGCAGAACCCAGCTTTCGGAAGCGTAGAGTCGAGGAAATCCCTCCGCAGGCAGACCAACTGAATGGGGTACATCCCTACAGAAGTACTGGTTAGATTCCAGGAGAACGCGTGGATGAAGGGAGGGACCAACCTCGCCCCGGAAGGATACTGGAAGTTGAGGGCCGAGGGGGCAATGTTGATGAAGGAGAGCTTAGAGAACGGTTGCAAAATGCTGAGCAGGAACGAGATCAAATAGCTACACGTGATCCCGATCGTGCTGTAGAGTTGGAAGGAGAGGTGCGCAAATTAGCGCAGGTGATGGAGGAGATACAGGGCAAGAGGAAGCCCCTGAGTTGGAGGATAATGTTAGATGAAGAATCTCCGTTATCAACCGAGATAATGGGTACAATCATTCCGAGAGATTTTCGTTTCTCCGACCTCAAATACTCCGGGCGAAATGACCCGCTGGTGCACATTGAGCGTTTCAATGATATGACGGGCGTGCAGGGACTGACACCAGCTCAGAGGTGCAGGGTGTTCCCATTGACACTAGAGGGACGAGCCCGGGAATGGTACCACAAGCTACCCCGAGGAAGCTATCTCCGTTATCAACCGAGATAATGGGTACAATCATTCCGAGAGATTTTCGTTTCTCCGACCTCAAATACTCCGGGCGAAATGACCCGCTGGTGCACATTGAGCGTTTCAATGATATGACGGGCGTGCAGGGACTGACACCAGCTCAGAGGTGCAGGGTGTTCCCATTAACACTAGAGGGACGAGCCCGGGAATGGTACCACAAGCTACCCCGAGGAAGCATAAAGGGTTACGAGCAGATGTGCCAGGAGTTGGCCGAACAGTTCCGAGGAGCCGTAGCTCCAGAGGATGACATGATGGAACTGATGGGGGTGAAACAGGAGGATCATGAATCCCTTCAAGATTTTGTTAAACGATGTCATCGGGCCGTGTTGGATCTGGGAGCTTTTAATCACCCGCAAGCATTAAGGGGGTTAAAGGAAGGCGTAAGAATCTGCCGACTGTGGTATAACTTAAGAAGCCCCCTAGTGCAGAATTAATGGGCGAGGTATGAGCAGGCGAAGCGGGACATAGAAATCGAAGAAGAGAAATCGGCGAGAATAAAAAGCGAACAGCTGGAAGAGCTGAGGCGAAAGGAACGGAGAGCCCCGAACGGGAGCGGGTCGGGAAAGCGAGCTGGGGAATCTTCAGTAATGGGCGGAGTATCAGCTCGGTCCCGCCCTTACCCCATAGCTCCGAGGTCGCAACAGTTCCAACACAGTCGGGGTCAACCACCCCGCCCCCCGTTCCCAGAGCGGCAACGAGAGTTCAGGCAGACAGTTGCCCACCCTTATCACAACGATCCCAGATCGTTACGCGCAGCCAATGCCATGTCGGGACGAGCAGAGCAACTACCGGCTGTGCCAGCCCGAGGCGAAATCCATGATAGCCGGGCAGTCCAATTGGTTGACCACTGCGCAACATATAGACAGCATACCCCATTAAAAATCTCCATGGAGGAACTGTATGAAAGAATTGAGGGGCGAGGGCTGTTGTACCCACCAGCCCCTATAACAAAACCTGCTCACCGACGAGATAAGAGCAGATTCTGCAAATTCCACGACACTCACGGTCACACTATCAGTTAGTGTCGAGACCTAAAGACTCAGGTGGAGGATTTAGTGAGGAACCGGTATTTGGATGAGTACGTGGAGTCTCCTGTTATTGAGTCACAATACACAAGGGATGGAGGAGTTTAGAGGGATCTGGAGCGTGAACAGCCAGTCATCCGTTTGATAGCAGGAGGGCCGACATTGGCCGGGGATTCGAACAGGGCCCGAAAAAACTATGGGCGATACGCCATGACTACCAAGGAAGTGCTTTTCAATTTGCCAGCATCCAAGAGGGCGAGAGTGCGGCAAGTACCCATTATATGGACAGATGATGACGAAGAGGGTATTTTATATCCTCATGAGGATGCACTGGTGATTAAGGTCTCGGTGGCTAGTATAGAATTGCGGCGAATACTGGTGGACACGGGCAGCTCAGTTGACATTCTGTTCAAGTCAGCCCTAGATGATATGGGAATTTCGGACGTAAGGCTAGAACGAACGAATACCTCCTTGAAGGGATTTGGAGGAGGACGGTTAACTCCCATGGGGGTTATTGAACTTCCGATTACCGTGGGATCAAAACCGTTTGAAAAGACGTGATGTTGGATTTTGTCGTAGTGGACGAGAAAAGCCCCTACCAGATGATACTGGGAAGACCGTTCATGAGGATAAGTCAATGTGTAATATCCACGCATTATTTAGCGCTAAAGTACAGAGTAAATGAAGTTGTTGGCATAGTAAAAGGTGACCAGAGGATGGCGGGGAGCTGCTATGCTACAGCTGCCAAGGAAACGCTGCAGGTGACCTCTCTAGACAACCGAGGGGATACAAAAAGTGGTCACCAGGAACCTGCCGAAAAGTTGGAGGAAGTTGCTTTAAGCAAGAGTAACCCGAGCAGAGTGGTTAGAATCGGGTCAGAATTAGGTGAAGCAACCAGAGGTGACCTGGTGAGGTGTCTACAGTCCCATGCAGACATATTTGCCTGGTCTCACGAGGATATGCCAGGAATAGATCGAAGAATAGCTTGCCACAAGTTGGCTATCAGGAGAGAAGCAAGGCCAGTGAGGCAGAAAAAGAGGTGCTTCAATCAGGAAAGGTACGAAGCCATAAATGCCGAGGTAGAAAAATTGCTGAGAGCAGGATTTATAAGGGAAGCCAAGTACCCGGAATTGATTTCCAACGTAGTACTGGTAAAGAAGGCCAACGGAAAGTGGAGAATGTGTGTAGACTTTATGGACCTCAATAAGGCATGCCCGAAGGACAGCTTTTCCCTACCAAAAATAGATCAGTTGGTGGACTCAACAGCGGGTCATGCTCTGCTCAGTTTCATGGATGCCTTCTCCGGATACAACCAGATACCCATGGACGAGCAGGATGAGGAAAGCACTACCTTTATAACTAACGTGGGCTTGTTTTGTTACAGGGTGATGCCTTTTGGCCTGAAAAATGCTGGAGCTACCTATCAAAGGTTAGTGAACAAGATCTTCAAACCATTGTTCGGTCACACTATGGAGGTGTATGTAGATGATATGATCACAAAGTCAAAAGAACCGAAAGATCATGTCAGGTATTTTGAAGAGACCTTCGAATTGCTGAGGAGGTATGAAATGAAGCTGAACTCGGAGAAATGTGCATTTGGGGTCAGCTCAGGAAAATTTTTGGGTTATCTGGTGAGCTACCGAGGGATTGAGGCCAACCCAGAAAAGATACGAGCAGTGGCAGAAATGAGGTTCCCACGAACAGTTAAGGAGGTGCAGAGCCTTACGGGGAAGTTGGCTGCGTTGTACCGATTTGTTTCGCGAGCCACTGATAAATGCCAGCCTTTCTTCCAAATCATAAAGAAATGGAGGAATATGGAGTGGACATTGGAATGCGAGGAGGCATTTGGTCAGTTAAAGGAATACCTAGCCCGCGCTCCATTATTATCAACTCCGAGAGAAGGTGATCAGTTGTTTTTATACTTGGCACTCTCAAAATGGGCCACCAGCTCAGTGTTAGTCCGAGAAGAAGAAGGGAAGCAACACCCTGTGTATTACACTAGAAAAGCCTTGGTAGATGCGGAAACTAGGTACCCGATGATGGAAAAATGGGCACTGGCCTTGGTAACGGCAGCACGAAAACTCCGGCCATATTTTCAGGCACACCCGATAACTGTGATGACCGACCAGCCACTCCGGCAAGTGCTCCAAAAACCAGATGCGTCAGGGCGGTTAGTAAAGTGGTCCGTGGAGTTGAGCGAATTCGATCTATTCTATAAGCCCCGAGGAGCAATCAAAGCCCAAGCCCTGGCTGATTTTATGGTCGGCCGAGCTGAACTAGGGGAAGTGATCCATGAGGAACAACTAGTGGAACGAGAGGATCTAGAAGGGGTGTGGCTGGTAATGGTCGATGGGTCACGTAGTGAGCAGGGGTCCGGAGCAGGAGTTATAATCCAAAGCCCAGAAGGGGTCGAGGTATCTTATGTAGTGAGATTTGAGTTCTACCTTACAAACAACCAAGTTGAATATGAGGCCTTCATTACTGAGCTCGGGCTTGCACATGCATTGCGAGCAGAGAGAGTAGAAATCCGAGCAGATTCTCAGCTAGTATGTAATCAGCTCAATGATCAATTCCAAGTAAGGGAAGAGAAATTGGGGCTTTACTTAAAAAAGGCGAAACAAATAGTTGGGCTCTTCAAAAAGGTGGAGGTGAAGCAGATATCCCGGAATAAAAATTACCGAGCAGACATGTTAGCAAGAATGGCTGCAACAGTAGACCCCAAGTTACCTAAGTCAGTTACACTGGAGATAAGGGCATCGCCGAGTATAGGAGAGGAAGTAGAGGTAATGAGCATAAGTACTGAAGAATCCTGGATGGATCCGATTCTCGCATACATCCGCAATGGTATTTTACCGGAGGATAAAAGGCAAGCAAGAAAGTTAAAATGCCGAGCGGCAAGGTATGCATTGCTCGATGGGGTGCTCTATCGCCGAGGGTTCACCTTGCCCCTTTTACGATGTTTGGATAATGAGGAGGCGGACTATGTACTAAGGGAGATTCATGAAGGAATATGTGGAAATCATTCGGGAGCAAGAACTTTAGCCTTCAAGGCACTCCGGCAAGGATACTTTTGGCCAACCATGCACCAGGATGCGAAAGGGATGGCAAAGACCTGCAGAATCTGCCAGAGCTTTTCTGAGGTTCCCGCACAACCCCTAGAAAAGCTGACCACGATGACATCCCCATGGCCTTTTGCTCAATGGGGAATCGACCTGATTGGTCCGTTACCAAAAGACCGAGGAGCAGCAACCCATGCAATTGTAGTAATAGATTACTTCACCAAGTGGATAGAAGTGGGGGTCCTTAACCAAATCACGGAGAGAAAGACAACGGATTTTATTTGGAAGAATATAATCTGCAAATACAGGATCCCTTATACCATCATTACCGACAATGGGAGGCAATTTGACAACAACAACTTTAGAGAATTTTACCGGAATCTAGGGGTGGACCTGAAGTTCTGCACCCCCGCACACCCCGAGGCAAACGGACAAGTGGAAGGGGCCAACAAAGTGATAAAAAAACTCCTGAAGACTAGACTGGGAGAGAAGAAGGGAGCTTGGGTCAACGAGTTACCAGGGGTATTGTAGGCTTACCGGACAACTCACAAAACTGCTACAGGGGAAACCCCGTTTGCCTTAGCTTTTGGTCATGAGGCGGTAGTCCCAGCAAAAATTGGAGTAGGGACACATCGGACGGAGTACTTCAATGAGCAGCAAAATGGCGAACAGATCTGCCTGACCTTGGATCTGCTGGAGGAAAAAAGGGAAGGGGCTTCGCAGAGAGTGGCCTAGTGTCAGCAAAGGGTGACGCGTTATTATAACAAGAACGTACGCGTGAGACAGTTCCGAGCAGGGGATTGGGTACTTAGGAAGGTGAATCAAAACACTAGGGATCCTAACCATGGCGCACTCGGCCCTAAATGGGAGGGCCCATACAGAGTAATTCGAGCGACTGGGTCAGGAGCTTACAAGTTAGTGCACCCAGATGGACGAGATGTGAAGAGGTCGTGGAACGCCGAGCACTTGATGAAGTATTTCCAGTAAGCAAAGTACTATACTAAGTCTTCGCTTTTGACAAGTTACTTCTATTAATGCATGATGAATTGTTACACATGCATATGTTCTGTATTTCTGTAAATGCATTTAAAATTTCAATAAAGATGAATTCAGCATGAAATCCCTCTGCTGACGGTCCCATTAAATTTTCACTAAGGCAAGGGCCTGTTTTCTGCTCGGTCAGCGAAAAGACCAGCAGCTAAATTTACGGAATTTTCACTAAGGCAAGGGCCTGTTTTCTGCTCGGTCAGCGAAAAGACCAGCAGCTAAATTTACGAAATTTTCACTAAGGCAAGAAAGTGCCTATTTCTGCTCAGTCAGCGAAAAGACCAGCAGCTAAGTTTACATAATTTTCACTAAGGCAAGAAAGTGTCTATTTCTGCTCGGTCAGTGATAAGACCAGTACCTAAATTTACATAATTTCCACTAAGGCAAGAAAGTGTCTATTTCTGCTCGGTCAGCGAAAAGACCAGCAGCTAAATCTACGAAATTCTCACTAAGCCAAGTAAACGCCCGTTCCTGCTCGGTCCATTAAAAAAGACCAGCAGGCAGAAAGAGATCAGTCGTCAAGTTAATTTGCAGAAACAATCTATGTGCAAAAACCAGACAAGAAGGCCAGCGAAGAACATTCAAAATTTTATAAGCATTTAGATGTTTACAAAAAAAATGAAAAGCTAGAGTCTATACAAAAATAGACCTAAGGATTAGGAGGGTCAACGGCTACAGCAGGTGAAGGATCAGTTGTCTCTGGAGGTGGAAGATCAACAATACCAGGAGGAGGAGACATGGACCCTTGTCCCGCTTCAAAAGCACGTCCCCCAGCTTCCCCCTCCTACACTCCATCTGAAGGAGCCTCCACCAGATCCTGCTCACCCTGCTCCTTATCTGCCTGGCCGATCTCCGCCATATATCGTTGCACTCCAGCCTCTAGCTTGCTCATGTCCAGCTCGGGATATTCTTCCTTAAGCACAGACATAATGCACTTATAGGAGAAAGCAACCCCAGAATCGTACTCAACATCCAGCCGATCATCCACGTCAGCGGATTTGCCTTTCTCCTCGGCCAGCTGATCATTCAGGGATTTGATTTCCCCCTCGAGGGCGGTCCTCAGAGTATCCATTTCACTTTAAGTAGCCTGAAGATCAGACTTCAAGTCACCCAACTCACCCTCAAGTTTAGAGGCGGTGGACTCAACAACAGCAACCTTCTCCTCCAGATCCATAATTTGCTTGTTCAGCTCAGCCAGCTTCTCCTTCGAGCGATCAGCAGACTCAACCCTCTTCTTCAAGTCCTGGTTCTCGGCTTGAAGCTTCTTCTCTTGGTGCGTGATCCTGTTCTTGTAACAAGATACTATGGTTGCCAACTTGAAGGAGACTCTCTGAACAGAACCAGCCAACTCATTGAGATTCATACTCTCAATGTCTTGGACCATTTTCGGTCCCACCGACTTCCCATAGTCCCTTTGATACGGGGATAGGTAGTCACCCTAATCACGAGCTGGAAGAGAGGAGGATCGGTCCCCAGAGCGCATGCTGACCTCAGAGCTCTTGTCAGTAATTTTTTCCCCCGCACTCTTATAAGGAGGAGGAGGGGGCAGAGCTAGGGCAGGAGCCTTTGAAGGGCCAACGCTGGTTTTCTTTGGAGGAGGAGGAAGAGGAGGAGGGTCGCTGGAGCTGCTTGGAGCCCGACCACGCTTTCTGTTCATTGCGCTGAGGATCTTGTTATCCATCCCAGCAGCTACGTCCATTAGACCCGAGCCGACCAGGTTTGTTGGTGACAGAAGGTTTTGGCAGGTTGAAGCGTTCACCAGAGCAGTTTCCACCTGAAGCAGAGGTCGGTCTTCAAGCCCCTCGATCAAACCCCACGACTCTGAAATAGCAAAAGAGGTTAAAGAACCCAATAAGTGACAACTTGATTAAGAACATAGGCAAAAATGAACGACCTGGAGTGACAAAGTGTGTTGGAAGGTAAATATCCCCACCAAACGACCGAAGTGCTGGGCACCAGTTTCCTCCAGCAAAGAAAAACTTATTCTTCCAATTTTTGCATGAAGAAGGAAACCCAGTGATCGGTTTTCTCTTCGCAGAACTGGACATAAAGTAGTACCAGCCTTCTTCCCTTGGGCTACTCCGAAGCTGGTACAGATGCTTCACTTCAAGAAGAGAAGACACCTCCAACCCGCACCTTACCTGCACCTTTCCCACAACACAAACATTGCCGAGAGCACCCTCCACCCATTTGGGTGTAGCTGACCTGGGGCCAGGTGCATACCGCCCAATATCTCAGCAAAATAACTTTGAAGGGGCAGCCGAGCTCCTAGTCTGAAACTCTCCAAGTGCATCGTCACATACCCTTTGGGAGGCCGACTAGGAACATCACAATTTCCAGGAACTGCTAGGAGAACGTCAGGGGGAATATTGTAGAGGTTCCTAAGCTTAAACATATCGGTGGGGGTGGTAGCACAAGTCATAAAGTCAATTGGGTAGGAATCCGCCTCCACCCTATGGCCAAGGTTTCTTTTCTTGACAGGATCGCTAGGTTCGGAGCTGCTCCCCTCACCATCACCCACTTCTCCAGGGATTCCAACCCCACCAGAACTATAGTTCTCACCTGAGCCAGACGCTGGCCCCCCCTATTGCCTATAAGTTCTAGCTCAAGGGAAGGTGAAATGGTCAGGGGACGTGGGTACTCAAGGGTATCCCTGCCATGGGAAGGACCTACACTACCGGGGGGACTCAAAAAACCAGTGGGAATGGGCAAGTCAAGGTCTGAATCCCATGTTTCTTCGTCACTCTCATCAGTAATCAACTTTCTTTTCCGATGTGACATATCGATATCCCAAAAGAAAACAAAGCAAACTGGAGTATACGGGTACACAAAAACCCAATCAACAACAACCAGAGAATAAGTTAAAAGCTATACCTGGAATAAACTGGCACTGAGAACGATGCCGTGACGGAGAGAACACTCAGCAAGTGGAATACTCCGGACGCAAGAAGTGTGAGCAAAGTTCGAAGAGAGAGTTGGTTAATGGCAGAGAGACAGATAGCCAAACAACGACGATTGCAATTTAGGGATTTGGGACAAAAAGGGAAAATGAAAGCATTTAAATGAGGGGGATGACAGCTCACTCACCGAATATCGAGGAATGGATAGCCCGTCGTTTCAAATTTCAAATATGAAGAGTCTGGAGATCCCACGTCACCAATCGTTATAAGAGGCCAAGTTAGATATGAGCCTAGATATGCACTGGGCATGCTCATGAAGGCCCATGCTCAGGTCGGAGTCTCCCTAGAGGGAAAATGGAGCCTAAAATCCATCCCAGGAAAAAGAAAACCAGATGGGAAGTTCCCCGGGCCAGTAATACACTATTATCAGTTTCTACTCTCGACTTGTTTCACTCGCAAGACCAGAAACCAGTGAACTGGTGTTAGGTGAATTAGAGCACCAGCTCGGTCATGCCATAGTCCCTACCCCGGAGTGGACGACCTCAGCCAAACGGAACGAGCAGACCACTCAAAATGAACCTCCAACAAATATAAGCCGACCAGAGATGAATACCAGCCCCAGAAGTACACCGACCAGAAGTATATTGAGCCGACACCAATCCCCCAAAGAACGGAAGCACGATCTCACAGAATCACGATAGTTGCGCATTTCCCAAAACCGTCGAGGGAGACGCGAGATCCCACAACCTCCCACAATGTAGCAGTTAAAGTCCCATGAAGGGCTACCACTACCCGGGAAAAAAGGGGATGAAGGGTGAACGAAAACGTGGGACAGCGAATATAAAAGAGGAAGCAATCAATAACAAAGGGGGAAAAAAGAGAGAGAGGAGGGAAAACTCTGTCAAATTGTATCCAGACCGTGTTCAGAGTAAACAGTGAGCCAATTTTAAGTAGTCATTTGAACCTAGATTGCATTGTTTTCCCGTAAACACCTTGTGCTAACTTAGGCATTGGAGGGTTTACGCTGGCAAAACCACCGGCGTCTCTGATTCATTTTTGTGGACGCAGGATTAGTAAGAAAAAGGAGAGGCCTAACTTCAGCAATTAAAGTGGTCATTGAAGCAAAGAGAAATTGGCACCCTCATTGCTGACAATACTGTTAATAACAAAAACGTTGGTGTAAAGATCTGGTCGGGATTGTTACGAGCAGATTTCGGCATAAACATAGATGTGTATAAGAGACAGCATTGCTGACAATACTGTTAATAACAAAAACGTTGGTGTAAAGATCTGGTCGGGCAGAGGACGAGCAGATTTCGGCATAAACATCATCTCCAATCCTTCAACCTTGCTTATAGCAATTTCCTCGGTTCTCAACTCTCTCGGGAGTTTGGACAGCTGAAGGAATTGACATATCTTAACCTCTCGGCTTCTAATTTTGGTGGTCTAGTCCCTCATGAAATGTCCCACTTGTCCAAACTAACTCATCTTGACCTTTCCTTCTGTGTCTTGAAAATCGAACTAAGAACTTTTGACTTGCTTGCGAGTAACCTTAAAAAGTTAAGTCTTCTCCATCTGGGAGCGACAAACATGTCTTTGATAAAACCTTTTTCTCTGTTAAACTTGTCTTCAACAATGACGGATCTCGATCTGGGTGGTACTATGATTAAGGGAAATTTCCTAGATGACATTTTTCGTCTTCCAAATCTTCAAATACTCTTTTTAAACCTAACCAGTCAACTCACAGGCTATCTCCCGAAGTCTAATTGGAGTAGTCCTCTTAGGGAGTTGGATTTTTCTCTCAGTAATTTCTTAGGTGAAATACCATATTCAATTAGAAATCTATTTTTCTTGGAGGTTTTAGATATTGGATTCTGCAATTTCACTGGGTCAATTCCATCATCAATCGGAAACCTTACCAGAGCTACTGAAATTGCGTTCGCATCAAATCATTTTACGGGCCAACTGCCTCATCATGTAAGTAGATTGTCTTATTTAACCACTTTCGACCTTTCTAGAAACTATTTCCAAGGCGGAGTACCATCTTGGTTGTTCACTCTGCCTTCCTTGCTTTCTATAGATCTTTCAAAGAACATGCTTAATGGTCCTATTGATCTATTCCAGTTGCCTAATTCACTACAAGATGTTCGTTTGGAAGAAAATGAGATCTGTGGTACAATTCCTAATTCCATCTTTCAATTAGTGAACCTCACTATTCTCGATCTTTCATCAAATAATTTGAGTGGCGCAATCAGATTCGACCAGTTCTCAAAGTTTAAAAAGCTTCAATTTCTTGATCTTTTAAATAACAGCCTACTTTCATTTACCTCTTCTGCCAATATCAGTATCAAATATTCATTACCTAGTCTTAAGGCATTGTATTTCGCTTATTGCAATATTACTGAGTTCCCAGGTTTCTTGAGAAACTCAGAGGAGTTGTACCTCTTAGACCTTTCCAACAATAGAATTCAAGGTTGGATTTCGAAATCTGATTCTCCAGGATGGAAGAGTTTGATTGATCTTGATCTTTCTAACAATTTTCTGACGCATATAGAGCTACATCCATGGATGAATATCACCACCCTTGATCTGCGAAACAACAGAATCCAAGGATCAATTCTGGTTCCACCACCTTCAACACAAGTCTTCTTAGTTTCAAACAATAAATTGTCCGGACAGATCCCTCCATCTATTTGCAGCTTGAGTTCCCTTCAATATCTTTCCTTATCTGACAACAATTTGAGTGGAACAATTCCACCATGTCTTGGAAACTTTAGCACTGAGCTGATTACTCTGCACTTGAAGAACAACAGCCTTGAGGGTCAGATCCATGATACTTTCGCAAATGCAAGTCATTTAAGGAGTCTTGACCTTAATAGCAACAAGTTAGAAGGGCCATTACCAAGATCTCTGGCTAAATGTATTAAGCTGGAAGTTGTCAATGTGGGGGAAAACATGATAAGTGACTCATTTCCATGCTGGTTGGGATCACTTCATAAGCTAAAAATTCTTGTCTTGAGGTCTAATCGATTCTATGGTCCACTATGAAACTCCAATATTACATTTCCCTTTCAAGCCCTTCGAATCATTGATCTCTCTCATAATGAATTCACTGGTTTTCTGCCAAGAAGGATTTTTCCTAGTATGGAAGCAATGAAGAATGTGGACGAACAGGGAAGACTTGAATATATGGGTGGAGCCTTCTATGACGGGTCCATAACGGTGGCAATGAAAGGACATGATTTTCAATTGCAAAAGATCTTAGTCGTGTTTAGATCAATGGATTTTTCAAGCAATCGGTTCCACGGAGAGATTACTGAAGTACTAAGAAACTTTAAATCACTCAAAGTGCTCAACCTTTCACACAATAGCCTGACATGTAACATTCCGGTGTCCTTTGAGAATATGACAGCACTTGAATCATTGGACCTCTCTTTCAACAAGCTTGATGGAAGAATCCCAGAGCAGTTGTTAAGCGTTACAGCCCTTGCATTGTTAAATCTTTCATATAACCGGCTTTGGGGACGCATTCCTCGAGGCAATCAATTTAACACATTTGAAAATGATTCTTATATAGGGAACATTCATTTGTGTGGAGAGCCCTTGACTGTGAGATGTAGCAATGACGGCCTGCCAGAAGCACCTCCTTTGGTTTCTTCTGATCACGACGAAACTGCTAGCCGGTTTGATTGGAAAATGGCGAAGATGGGGTATGCGTCTGGACTAGTGATTGGATTGTCCATTGGATACATGGGATTCTCAACTGGAAAACCACAATGGTTTGTGCGTATGGTTGAAGGAGACCAGCAGAAGAATGTTAGAAGAGCAAGACGAAGACATAGGGGGTAAAGAAATAAGTGAAAGTCGTCCTTATAAGCCTGGTGAGAGGTTAAATTGTATGTATATTGTTGTTTCTTGTCGTAGCAGAATCAACAGTTATGTATGACGTTTAGGCATTAGCTCCTCATATAAAATTCATCCTTTCCTTAACTAGTGAAGCTAAAAAGAAGGGCATAATATGCATGTAGCTTACTCCTATTCGATTACTCCTCCAAAAATATATTGTGATAAAATACCAACAAAATAATATGTACACCCTGGGATTGCAATATTATAAATTGAGTAAATCTAGTTGGGTTTATAGTTCTTTTTATCACTAATTTTTTTCCCCAAATATTAACGTGCAGATCCAAATGGCCTCCAAAGCATCATCCATCATTATAATACAATACGAAGCCAGAAAAGAACTTCCAAATAGCCTTGCAGTTCAACTTGAACAAATCTATAACAGAAAGATTGACAACTATAGAAATCAGCTTCCTCTTGCTGCCACTTTCCATCATCAAAGTTTTTAGTGTAGCCCAAAATATCATGGTTGAAGTTGAGATTCTTTTTAGCAATATCTGATGATGAAATTGATGAGATCCCACAAAGTTTTTGGTGTAGCCCAAAATGTTGGTGCGGAACCAGATGCAGTCCATCGAGAAAGTTAGTTTCGAAGATCAAGATTGGAAATTTTTTGCCAAATATGTATCGAAACAATTTGGGAAAGATTCAGATAATAAGAGACACTCTTCCATCCCTTTTGGAATTGAGGCTTTTGAAAACAAGTTAGGATTTTATCTACGAATATTGTTAAATGTACTTCTAAAAATTTTATTGAATGGTTTTCAAGTAATTTTATTTGACTGGTCATCGGAGGATCAAACAATCAATTACTGCTCTATCAACCCTACTACCTTTTTTAAAAATAAAGCATATAAGACATTTATAAGAGCCAGGGAGGTAAGACTGTTGAATGCAGCATCAGACCAACATAACAAAGAACTTTAGAGATCAAGGTGCTTGTGGCCTTTAATTCACTGTCTTTATCATAAACTAGAATCACCAAATTAGGAAGACAATCAGATGAGTAAGGCAAACATCAAATCCAGCCGCATAATTTCTTAACCACCAGCAGCTGATGAGAGCTGGGCAGTAACGGGCTTAGGATCTGTCATGCACCTTTGTTTCTTCATGGCCCTCCTTTCAACAAATGTGTAAGCAAGAAAAGAAATGATGTCTTACCTGTCGAAGAAATGTCAAGAGTCTTATTCAGGAATTTCATCGAACATAATGCGTGCTCTCAACTGAGTCATTACAGAGATACCATGAAAATTGATTTATATCAAAGAAATCTCTTGACTAACCTAGAAAAAGTTAGCCTCAAAACAGTGATGAACACTCTCGCGGGTTCAAGTGTGGGTATTATCAATCTTGCAAACTTCAAAGTCTTTAATATTTGACTCGGAGATACACGATGTTTGTAAATCTAGTTTTACCTCAGAAAATTAACAGAATTTCTTTCAAAATTTGCCCCCGTATATACCTTGGAAACCCTTTAACTATTATGTGGCTAATGAGGAACGTTGTGACGTGTCAATCTTTTATCTTGAGCTGTGGATTTCATGGCACATAGTATTTTTTTAAAAATTAAAATACATGTGAAATTAATCTGAATCTAAATATCAGAGGCAATGATATGTTTTTTTTTATCAGAACTGTTATCTATAAATGTTAAGTTATTCACTTTTTTAATTTTAAAAAATTTAAAAATTACGGATGGCAATTTGTAAGCTTGGGTTGGACTTTTCGAAATCCATGCCTCATTTAAATAAAATTTAGTCCTTTCAAAAGTTTGTGCAAATTTAGATGGATTCAGCCTCAGGCTCGGGCCGGGCCTGAGCTTTTTTATTAATTATAAAATATTTTTTAATTAAGAAAAAAATATTTAAATTAAATATAATCATCTAATATATAATGGAATAATAGTTCAATACATAAAATATTAGTAATACAACTTAATAAAATAACAAATACTAATATAAAAAATTAAATTAATTAATTATTTTGAGTTTTTTTTATTCATAAATTTAAAAGCTCAGACTTTTGCTAAGCCCTTGTCTAGGCCCAACATATGAGGGCTTTAAAATTTTTGGGCCACGAGCCTAGGCTGGGCTTAGGCCGGCCCGAATTTTTTTGCCACCCCTATTAAAAATTAATATTTTTATATTTGTGTCCTAACAAATAATAAATGTTAAACAAATAATAAATATTAAACAAATAATAAATATCTTAAAAAACTTAAATAAGGTACTATATTATCACAACTTAAATCATGTTCAATTGAATGCAATGTATAAAAAATATTCATAAAAAATTATGGAGATAAATAATGCTAATTTGAAGAAAATAAAAAGATAAGAATAATAATAGTCTACCACTATATGATCACAAGTTATAAAAATAGGTAATAATACTAATTATTAAATTTTTATTTAGCTAATAATGAAAATTAATTAAGTATATAAATATATTTTATAGAATATTTTTTAATGATATTATTCATACTTTTTAAATTAAATACTAAGCTAAAAACGTTGGCTTAATAACTTAATTATATAATGACTAAAAATTATTATTAAGTTAAAAGATAAACAAATTTAATGACTTAATTGATTGAAATTAAGTCAATTAAACTATAAATAATCTATAATCTTGTAATGAGAAGTTGTCATGTGATGATGTCGTCTACTATAATCAACATTACTTACTAATACATAAATATTGTACCATTTAGCTTATAATATTAATACAAATTAATCTCAAAATTTGTAAAAATAAAAAATAAATTAAATTTATAATTTTAAAACTCAACTTATTACTAAATCAAATTGTTTGGTTAAAAGGTATGAAACAGTAAAAGTTAGCCTTATCATCAAGACCCATTTGATTTTGGTCAGCATTTTTCCATAAATTTCGATTTTTCGATAAATTAAAAATGAAAAGAGTTACGACACGTGTCTTCACATGAACCTCAAGAAAATCATCTGTTCAAAAACACGAACGCTGTGGGTGATAAATGTTTTTGCGTTGAGGCATTACTCATCCATTATCCTCACCATCGAGCACCCAGAAGTCTCTCCACTCAAAAAACAAAAATGGCTGCAGGCTTGAGCATGTTAAAATTTTCAGTTCTTCTGGGCCTACTCTCAAATCTGAACTTGGGTTTATGGCCTGAATCTTCAAAGGGGTTGAAAATATTTCCACCAACATGCAACAGAATTGAGTGTCCAAGCTTTGAGACCGTTCATGTTGGCAATGGCTTTGAAATTCGTCGCTATAATTCGTCCACGTGGATGTCTACTTCCCCTATTCAAGATATCTCTCTAGTTCAAGCTACCAGAACTGGCTTTCTCCAGTAAGATTGTTTTCTTAATTCTGAATTATTAGTAATCTATTTAATTTGTTGATTTCGTTTGTTTAAGTTTTTTGTCGTTGCTTTGTTTGACTAGCGATTATTTTATAGATAGAAAACCAGATAATACAATATTAGGACTTTAAATCTTTCATTTTTTCGAATATTATAATGAAAGTCTTCGAGACCTGTTTTAATATAGCAATAATGTTAGGATCCAACATTTGAGTGAGTTCTAATGCCATGTGTTATTTTTTTTTAGATGTTGGATTTTAGAGTTTGTAAAATATGTTAATCATCATATAATAGATGGATACTACATTAGTTAGGACTCAAATTAGGAATTGAATGCTGGGATGCCTAATATTGCTTTTTAATATAAATTATTGGACGAGAAATTTTAAAATACATTATAGATATCGTATTAGTTATATAATAGGCAAATGATACTATAATATATATGTATTTATTTTGAAAAATTACCGTGTAAATAGTGATTATATTAAATTTAATTATATATGTCATACGTACATTAATTGGTTGTATTATATATTTTAGAATTTCTCTTATTTGATCCCTTCTTATTCGATCCCTCCCTAATGCTTTAAATCTTAGATTTATTTTAAATGCCATAGTCCAAATATCTAAGCCTTCAAGGGTCAATATTGGACTCATAATAGGCCGTAGAAAAAAAAAATGCACACAAAGGAACTTGAACTCAAGAAAAAATTATATGCACATGAGGGACTTCGACTCGAGAGTAAAAGTGGTTTACCATCTACTAAGATCTAATGGGGGTTCATTGAGAATCAACTATTCTTTTTTTTTTTTTTGGGTTCTTTCCTTAAAGGAACTAGTTGCTGTGTTATCCTTACAAATATGTAGTCATTGAAATATTTGATCAATTATCCCTTCAGGGGCTTATAGCATTTGATTCTCTAATTCTCTATCGTCCTTTCAGCGTGCTTCACACACTGAACTGTCTTGGACAAATGTCATGTTAACGTATGGCTTTATATATCCTCTTCCAGGCTATTTGATTACATTCAAGGAAAGAACGAGTATGAGCAAACAATAGAGATGACAGCTCCAGTAATCACTGAAGTTTTACCAAGTGATGGACCCTTTTGTGAATCTTCATTCACCGTTAGCTTTTACGTCCCAAAGGTGAACCAAGCCAACCCACCTCCAGCAAAAGGCCTCCATATCCAACAATGGAAAGCAACGTACGCGGCTGTGAGACAGTTCAGCGGGTTTGTATCAGACTCGAACATTGGTGAAGAAGCGGCTGCATTGCAAGCCAGCCTTGCAGGCACTGACTGGGCTGCAGCCATTGAGAAAAGACGTGCAGAAGACCCAACTTCAAGTTACATTGTTGCACAGTATAACTCTCCCTTTGAATTTTACAACAGAGTGAATGAGATATGGCTTTTGTTTGATTTGGAAGAAGGGTTTGCAATTTGAGTTTGCAAATCTGGTTTGTAATGAAGAACTAAGTGGAGAGAAATCAAGTAGATGGATTTTGCTTTATACGGTTAATGTAATAATCG
Organism: Citrus medica; assembly: GCA_002013955.2. NCBI lineage: Eukaryota > Viridiplantae > Streptophyta > Magnoliopsida > Sapindales > Rutaceae > Citrus > Citrus medica. The sequence continues at coordinate 649,858 of MKYO02031957.1, read as the reverse complement.
TTCTGCATTGTCAAATGAAATGTTAGAGGGATCCATTATTGAATAAAGTGTCGTCCGTTGGCATAGTTTCGGTACTTTAGCTGCAGAGAAATGATCTTGGTTTGCTGCTTGTGAAATTTCCAAATATCCAGGTCTCAAGTAACTATAGTAAATAAACAACGGCGAGAAAAAGCCAAAGCAAACAAATTGGAGCTCAGGGAAATGCTGGCACTTTACAACTTCCAACAATAATTTCAGATGTAACAAGAATGTTCCTTTGGTAGATTCCAACAACATGCCCCAATCAACAGACTATTGAAAACAAAAATTTGAGGCACCACGTCTACCCGGCTTAGTCATCTACTGATTAAAGTCAGGAATCCCATGACCTAAGATTACAGTGACCAGAAGTCCGATCAAGAGTATACATCTGGTTGCTCCCGTAATTTACAAAACTGCCACAGTTACTATCGGAAGACAATTCAGTTGATGAATCAATAACCTGCCTTAAATTCTCTCCTTGCCATGCTCTGTTTTGAGATTGAGTTGACAGGTAAGAATCCAGAACATAGCCCTTCTCTGACACGAATCTAGTCTGAGGCTTACTACTAGAGAAAGTCCTACAGCAAACAGTCCTGGGACTGGCAGATTCAGGACCATATATGCTGCAGAATGGATCTCCATTGCTTCCATCAGCATAATCAACGGTGCTAAAAGAGTCCCTAGCACTCTCAGTCGTGAAAGAAGCCTCATCTGAGCTTGTGAAAAGGGACCAATCACTTGATGTAACATCAGAGAACTCCATGCTTGGTGACTCAGCATAGCTTTCCATTACTGGAGACATATTTTTGATTGCACCCCACCTTAGAATGCCATTGGAAGTGTGATCAGTAAACCCATTATTCTCTGGTCTGAGGTCAGAAAATGACTCTGGTCCAACAAAATGGCTGCTTGGATTGCTTTGTCCTTGTCTTGAATGCTTCTGACTTTTAGGCATGGAATGCCTTGCAGAGGCTGGAACCTGTTGTTGCATAGCTTTACCAGAGAGTGTCCTCCGAGGACGGGGACAGGATCTAAGAGAAAATTTATACAAGTACAAAATATAGTTATCGATATCAAATGAAAAGAAGGGGCTGCTGTTTTACACAAAGGCACAAACAACTGGTAGAACATTCATATAACTCATTTAAACACATAAGCGGCAGTTTTAACCATACAACCAAGTACAATGATAATAAAAGAGTAAGAACACATAACAAGGGAAAGAAACTGACATCACAATTGTGTCCAGGATACAGCAATGATTAACGAATCATATAGATAAGTAAATGGTAACAAATATTCACAGAAAGGAAAAGACTGATTTGAAGATCATATTAGCAGCAAGTCAAATGCTTACCTCATGTAAAATAACATATATGCTCCTTCTGACATCACCTGACTCATAGGCACTGGATGAACCTGCAAATGATACAAAATCTGGGGCTTAGAATTCCACAGCAGCAAAAAGTAATAATGATAATTATTTAATCATATGCAAAACCAATCAACATTACTCAATCTTATTATTTCACATATGAGCATGGAACCCACCAACCACATTTAAGTAACTCCTATGCAGTTTTCTCTAGAATAGATTTTGTGTAATGTTCACTGGTTAACAGAATTCAAGTTTTCAATGAGAGAATACAATAAGGGGGTGTTTGCCACCCCTCATTAGCCCTCATTGCATTAGCTAAACATGGAGTTGCATATGCTCAACCACATATGAGCATGGAACCCACCAACCACATTTAAGTAACTCCTATGCAGTTTTCTCTAGAATAGATTTTGTGTAATGTTCACTGGTTAACAGAATTCAAGTTTTCAATGAGAGAATACAATAAGGGGGTGTTTGCCACCCCTCATTAGCCCTCATTGCATTAGCTAAACATGGGGTTGCAATGCAACCCCATGTTTGGCTGCATCAAGTGGCCGCATTATGGTGCATTATAATGCACTGTAATGCACAGTCAGGTTTAGCTAATGCGACAATGGCTGCATTAGTTTTTTTTTTTTTACTTTATAATAATTATAATAAATATAACTTTTTAATGTCATATAACATTATATAATTTTAATTTTAATTTTATATTTTTACATTATAATTCTTAATATAAATTAATGATTTATAATTTTTGTTAAATAATATTATATTAAATTTTAATTTATATTATATTAAAAATATAACTAAATAATGTATTATTTAATTATATTATAATAATTAATATATAAAATTGATTAATATTTAATAATTTAATATAATTAATAATAAATACTTAAACAATATATAAAAATATGATATAATATCACATTTTTTATTATAATAATTAATATATAAAATTCAACTATTTTTAATTAATTTAAAATAACTAATAATAAATATTTAAATATGAATAAACTGGAATAATATTAATTAAAAATTAATAATAATGTAAATAATGATGTTAAATATTATTACATTTGAACATTTAAATTAAAAAAATTAAATTTCTTAAGTTTAAGACTTCTATATTTAGTATTTTTCTAAGTACTAATAAATATTATTTTCTAAATATATAATTTAAATTAATCACAAAAAAATTAATATAGTACAATATAACAACAAATATTATACAGTATTGTTATAGTACAATGTTAATACAATACAGTATAATACGATACACCTGCATTAAAATGTAAGACAATGCAGTGTTCTAAACACACCCAAACTGCAAAGGGAAAAAAAGTTATTTGGCAGCTATGATCAGATTGAGCCATCATAAGGAAACACGCTAAAAACAAAGCATTCCATAAGAAATTATCACCAATTCACCCAACACTTTTTAAAATGGAGAGACAAATTTACCTGTGTGTCATCTATCCTGAACCAAGTGCCTTGCATATCTTTTATGTATGACACATAATGTCCAGAAAAAGATGCATTCTGTGTATCCAGATGTACAACAACGGAATAAAGCATGTAAAGGGGAGGAGTGTCACCAGTTCCAGTCATAAATGGCATCATATCCAGCATTTCCGGGAAAGTGATACATTTATTTATTTTTCCATACCTTCCCTCCTGATAAAGCAAAACCCAAAACTAAATAATCCAGCAAATCAAATAATGATAAACCTAAGATAATATTCAGACAAGATAAACGTGAATATATTTAAACACAAATAAATTTTCAAACAACTCTACCAACCAAATAATCAATAAAAAAAGAGTTCAAAACTAAAAGCTGTCAGCGTCAAGGAAACTAACTCATGGTTAGGAGATTACAGCAAAGCCAGGGAGCAATAAAATTGGTAGCAATGACAGAGTAACATATAAAGGCCTCACTCTCATCAATAAATAACGTGATACCTGGAATCTCTTCAAGACAATTGTTAGGATGTTTGGAGCCTCATGTATACTCAACTGCTTCCTTGCTCGAACATATGTAGCACACCTTTTAATCAATACATTTGCAGAGCTGGTAAGTTATTATACATGTTTAAACATTTAACATAAATTAAAAAAATGGGCTTCAACAAGGTTGACAAACCTTGCACACTTATACATGTTTTCCCCATCCAGATCCTCAGGGCTTGTAAATTGAGTTAATGCGTCTTCCAGTGACTCAACCCAACCATATATCTCCAACGTGAGATCCATAATGTTTTCATACCGCTCTGACTCATGAGAACATCTCAAACACTTGACCTGATTCAATTAAAATTGACTGTGAGCATCAGAGATTAACAAAAGAGTAGAAGTTAAGGATAATATGGTATGAGCAGTAAATTAAAGATATGTCTGAACAGAGCATAAGATAAGTTTATAAGAGAGACAAAAGAAATAAAACCTTTGACCAAAGTCGTCCACCAAAAGTATGCTGTATAAAAGTTGTTTCTTGCAATCTGGGATCAACCTTGCTCTCACCACCATGTCTCTCCAAGCATATGGATTGCATCGAAGCAACTAGGAGCCTAGATAAAGACAGAATTGACATATGAAAGAGAATTTGTGGATAAATGAAAACTGAAATTTCACGTTACAATAAAACTACAGAAGTTCATACTTCTGAACTTAAATTTATTTATAATTCAGATACTATTAGATACATAAAAGGAGAAGTGAAAAAGGAAAACAGTATCTCTAGAGGAAAAAAAAAATTCAGCTTGTCAATTCTCAAAGACCTTAAAAATTCATGCGCATCTTCCTGACTCCCATCCCCAATCTGGCAACTAATACTTCGCATGTGTGAAAGGATTCTACCAGGAGACAGAGGACCCCCACTTTCTCTTAACATCATTACATGTTGCTCAAGCTCACACATGAGACACCAATCTTTCCCGCAGCCTGTCATTCAAGCAATAGGTATGTGAATGTTCATGACAAGTTCACTACTACCAGTAATTAAAAGCTCTCAATAAGGGGAAATGAGCAAATGTAAGTACAGGCACTTGAATGTGATCTACGGAGCAAGTAGATGACGAGAGGCTTTGTGCAGGTTAAACACTGCAGCACAGCATTAGCATAGCAACTGCATAATAAAAAGTTAGAATCAATAAGCTAATATCTGAGATGCTATGAAGTAGCATGAGGCTATAAAACTTCTTTAACAAGCACAAAGTGTATCCCAGTCATTTACAATTCAGACAAGAATATCCATTGAATACAGTAGACTTTCCACATGATTTGTGGCCTATTAATTGATGACCCTATATGTTAGGTGCAACCAATTTGCATCATTGTAGGTGCAGTAGGCACTTTATAATCAAATTTTATCAGCCTTTAAGCCCTTCATACATGAATGGAACTAAGAACTGAGATTAAAAAAGAAAATAAAACAAAAGGTATGGATAATCAACAATCATCCATAAAATAGTACATACATGCTACCATATATGGGTATAGAAAATCAGAAGCAATACAATCTCGAGATTACAATTTCACTTTTGAACTACATGTGCAAATCAGGAAATTAATAAATGTTTAATTCCTAGACTATTTAGACTAACCGAATCATTTTCACTTCCTTTTATCAAGATTACATTCCTAATCTGCAACATATAGTAGAACGCACAAGCATTACCTGTTCCCACAATTGAGAAGGCCCCTGGGTGATAATAGGTCAATGACTTCATATTGAAATAACTTCAGAAACTCTTCATATGGAAACAGCATCTAGTACAATAAATAACAAATATAAATGAAAGCTTCCACAAACTCTTTGCATGATTCCAGTTGAATTCACATCTGACTATAAGAAACGGGGAACCAACCTTTAGTTTCCTGTGCTGATCATGCCGGAGTTCTGAGCTATACTGTCTGAGTTTTGTTGACTTCCTTAATCCCATCATCTTCATAATTCCCATCTTTGAGACACCATTGCTTCCTTGTGCAGGGATGGTATCTCTCACTCTTGCAGCTTCTGCAAAGCAAAAGAATAAGAAGAAGAAAATTAGAAGAACCATATAGTGCTAGAAATATAAAAAGGAAAAATTCCAGAAAACCTACTTGATTCATCTGCAATTGGTCCCTTCCTCTCTTTTTCTAAGCACAACTGATCACCAACCACTTTCGTACATGATTTTGCTGATTTACAATTTTTTGTCCCCATGGGATTCATTGCTTTCATTTCACAATAACCATTCAATTCTATACTTTCATTAAGAAATTTTTTTCCATTAGATGTGAAGTCAAGCTCATTTTCACGCGTATATGTCCCATATTTTGCAGAATTTGATGAGCTTGAAGATTCACAGCTATTTCTTGGTTCAGATATATTCCAATGTCGGCTCCGATAACCATTACTATCATATGTAGTACTTCCAGTAGCACCCTGACCATAGGCACAGCCATCTGAGCTGTTCAAATTGAGGTTTCTCTGACTTTCTTCAGATGATACAGCAGAGGCACCAGTTCTTGACTGCAGAAAAATGCTTAACATAATTATTGGAAATGAACGTCACTTAGAAAAAAACAGGTGCATAAATAATTAACTTAAATGCCAATAACCTTATGCCTTATAGGAGCTTCTTTTGATGAAAAATTATTAGAAGAAATTGGATCACTAGTGCAACTCCTCAAGATCTCATCATGAGAATCAAACATAGTTGCAACATCTCTTCTTAACAGGTCTTTCTTGGATTTACGGTAAACCCGCTTGTCTACAGTTCTCTCCATCATGGAGGTTTGGGAGTTCTCAAGTGTAGAACAATCCATGCTTGAAGAGGCACATCTGCTCATTGAAGGATGAATCACACCATCTGGAGGTGCTTCCCCCATCCCACCCTGCTTATTATTGTACCCAGATAACTGCAAGTTCAAGGTTTCATTAACAGAATCATCAACTGAGCCAGCCAGAGAAGATGAGCTTGAGCTGGTTTTCTCCAGTTGCTGGCACTCTTGCTTATGAACTTGCCTCCAGTGAATTATCTGGCACTTTCCAGAACTGCACACAGGTTATCAGTCTGAAACTGAGAAATGCTAAGAGATGTTTAATAACAATGTTATATTGTATACCTGTTGGTGATTAATACATTTCAAATGCATTTTTCTTTCCTTTTTATGTGCACAAAAATAATAACAAATTCATGAATGGCAATATCACTAAAAGAAATTACAAGTATCAAAATCTGATTAGCAAACAATAAAATAAAAATGATAAGCCAGGAGTGGTGGTGGAATATGTGCCACAGAGATGCTAACGTATAATTAATTTCCCTCAAAAAGCTAAAAACTGAGACTCACACCACTAATGCCAATAGTTACATGACTAAAAACAAAGAAGCTGGATAGATTTCGGAACCGAAAAAGACATTAAGCAAGAACTCTGGTCTGCAAGATAATAAAAAACAGGTTTGTCGTGCATGCGTGTGTATATGTGTGCGCGCGAGTGTGTGTACATACACATGTACATATGCGTGTGTGTGTGTGTGCGCGCGCGCAGGTGTGTATACACACACTTGTTGAATTATCAAGAAATTTAATGGGATATAGTCAACTCTTCTAATCCATGATATAAGTTATTCAACCAAGAATGCAAGGTGGGAAATTCCACCCATTTGCAAAGTAGAGTACGGATTATGGTGAGAACTATTTTAAGATTTGGCAACTCTTCCAAATGTAGGCACTTTGATTGAGATAATACAGTCTTGATCTAGCTCAATAAGATAAAAACTTAGACAAGAATTTAAGGATTATATAAATTACTGATAATAGCATATTTTACAGCAAAAAAAGAAGTGAAATATACCAGTATCTGACAGATTTGCATCTGGAGCAGCGAGTTGTAGCAGGAGCAAAGCATCTGGCACACAGCTGAAATCCATTTTTTGATGTAGACGCAGGAAATTCATTTTTCAATGCGGGCACATTAAATTCATTTTTTGATGTAGACGCGTGAAATTCATTTATTGATGTAGGCACAAGAGGAGAAACACTGACAGAAGGAACTGCTTCTACTCTAAGAGCTTCTTCAGCAGCCAGTTGAGCAAGCAAACTTATTCTCTCCCTCTTCTTTGCAGCCTCACTCCATTTTCCAAGCAAGACATAAGCAACCAGAGGAAGCACAACCAAGACCAGAAACAGGACAGGTACATCAGCTTCCCTTGGCTCAAGCATGTCCTCACCCACAAATTCATGTCCAACTCTCTGAAATCCACTACACAGAAGATAGTCTCTAAAGCTACATGTGGCCAGGTAAATCAATACCTTAGGATCAGCAACATGAATGTAGCAAGAATCAATACCTGGTGGTGCAATCCTTACAAGTTTTCTGATTCAAACTTGCAAAGTTAGCAATCAGAATAGCGAAGCAGACATCATTCATTCTTTATAGAAAAACAAACATCATTCATTCTTTTTACAAAGTGCACAACCAGATGTATGTGCTTCTCTGCGGTGTATAAAAATAAGTAAATAAATAAATAAGAGGTCTATTTTAGTTTGTAATCTTGAAGCGTCTACAGTAACAATCCACCCTACAAAATGAGAATTGAAGCAAAAATACCTACTTCCAGATTTCAAGTACATCAGAAAGAAGAAAAAAGTCACTATGACATTTTTATAAATTCTTCCAGAGTAAAGATTTCAACAAAAAAACAATAAAGGTAGCACTCAGCGTTATTGAGTCCAGAAAATCAATTGTTTGCTTATATCAAAAAGAATCAGTAGAGATAAGCCTCCCTGTTTGTTCACATCAATATAACGTAGTATCTGAAATTAAGCAAAGACCTCCATTTCAAAGACTACGACCTGGAGCATGACTAAAAATCAAAGTCCATAAAGAAAATTTTTCCAGTCTTAGCATAAGTCCAGGTTCTCACAATAAGCATTGAAGAGCTCCTCCAGAACTACTTATGCAGAATATCAATTACAACAAATATATATCCAAACATCTGATTGATAAAAAAACAAATCAAACAAATGTTTTAATGTGGTCAAATCTAACACATTATAAGCACTCCAAGCTACACCAAAAGAAAAATTAAAACTTCTAAAACACAAATGCCTACAGGACTAAGTGTCTACAAACATCCTAGAAAGACCTATACTTGCCAAAAGGAGAGCATGAGGAGAATCACAATTCCAATGATCTCAACAAAGTCGTCCTGGCTATAGATAGAATACTCTGGGCCCTAAAACTCTTATCATCCACATCAGATAATATTTAATCTCGCATCCTTACCACTATGCACCCTAGCACATAAATAGAAGATTCTAGACCCAAAAACACTCTCCACAAATATCATCTAGTGCTAATGGGATTCAATCTCAAACTTGATACATTATACACATTCACAAATTTAAAATCCAAATTCTCACCAAGACCTAAAGCTAAGACAGCATACTTTTAAAAGCCTTTTACTGACCCAATTCTAGATATCCATGTAGAGTCATGCATAAAACAGCCACTTTTACTCAAGAATAAATAAAAATACATTCAGATACTTTCATGATTTGTCACGACACCACCATTTATGCCAAATAAGCAACATTATAACATTCAGAAGCTTCTCCCATCCTTGTGTTCCACATTTCAGAGAAAACACCCTCCTTTACAAACTGTCTCTGTCACACACACTTTACAAATTCTCTTAGGACACCAAGAATTTCCCAGCAGCAAAATCCACTACCAGAAGCCCTTGTAATTGCATAAAGAGCTTATTTGTGGAGTAGAACACGCTTTGGAGCCTAAAATTTAATTCCCTAAATTAGTAACTCCTAAATCCCTTTGCAAAATGTATCTCTAAGCTCTTTAAAAAAAATCAGATATAACAAATTTTCCACCGAGAAACATCTACATTTCTATGAATCAAAACTTAAATCCAGTTCAAAGAAAGCAAAAGGCAACGATACTTACAAAAAGAGACCCATTGAACATACCCAACAGAGATACAAGAGCCAGAGACCAAGCCACCATCTTTAAAGCAGGGAAAAAAAACTCCCATTTCCACATAATCCCTCACAAAAGTGCCCGAAACAAAACCCAGAAAATGCAGCATTATTCTACAAAGCTAACAATTCACCATTTCCCACTTCAGTCAAGGGAAAAAAAAAATAAAGAAAAAAACCCAGATGAAATCAACCATCTAGCATCGCATTAACCTAAGATTCAAGCACAGAAAAGTTCAGAAACAAAAGCAAAAGCAAAACCAGCTACAAAAATTAAAAAAAAGAAAGAAAGGAAATCCCAAAATGGGCTTGGTTTGAACAAAAACGCAAAGCATACCTCAAATCCACAGCAAGAAATTTGAGCAAAAAAAAACCACTTTCTTTATTTTCTTTGTTTCTCTTCTGTTTTGTTTGCGTCTTTCTTCTTGGCTAAAAAAGATTCTTTGATTCTTTAGATGGTAAGCTCACTGCAGCCTCCTCACGTTCAATTTTTTTTTTTTTTCCCCTTCACTCACACACTTAGTAGTTAGTACACTATCTCTACCTCACGCTTTATTCTCAACATTTTGGTAATTTTTCCATCTATTTAACTCACACCATAACACAATCCACTTTTATTAGATCATCTACGTGGCGCAACACTATTAGGTCCAATGTGGAAAACGTGAGGTTCGGGGTGGCGAAGGTGGAATGACTGGCTTTGGACCGTCGGATGCGAGAAGGGGGTGGGGGGTTAGCGAGGTCATTTTGTGGTCAAAGATAAAATGGCGGTGAGGTGTTATTTAAAGGAAGAGTACGAACGAGTGGGACCCAGCGAATGTAGATTCCCAAAGATTTTTCAGTGCGTGAAACGTGGACGGATGTGATCGTTCTAGAGGGATAAGTATAACTGTTGTGTTGACAGTGACAGACTTATGGACGCGAATTTTTATATTTCCGTTAAAACAAAAAAAATTATTAATTTAAAAAAAACGCAATTATTGTTTTTTTTCCCCTTATTTTTAATCACGTGACGCCTGATATCACATGATATCATGCACCGTCGCTTATATTATATGATTTGCTACTCCAGTGCTTATTATTGTGTCCTTTGATTCAAACAATGACGATGATACTGTGAATAGGGAAACAAATCATGGTGTGATCATCAACCCAAATGGCGAAATCATGGCCTTCGGCTTTGTGCGGAGTCATGATTATTTCAGTAACTCAGTGAATAATTTTCTTTGGTTTATAATTTTTGGGTTTAATCGAATAATTTTTAAAATAGATTTATCTAATTATCTGCCCAAATTCAAATTCTAAAAACATTTAAATAAAGAGTTAAGAATGGATTTGGGAAGTAATTGATTTTGTTTTCAGTTATAGATTAGGACATATAGATCTGGAATTACGATCAGTTTTTTTATTAAATATAATAAAAGACACAATCACACTGAGAGAGAGAGAGAGCCAATCACCAAAAATATGATGTATAATTTAATAAGTTTTGCATGTGAAATTTTTGTTTATGATACCAAATTTATCAATGGGACAAGATTACAAACTGTTGCAGAGTACAGAGCAGAGAGGATTCGCATTCCATTAAATGATAAATCCAAAGTAACAAATTCAATTAATGTTACAAGTAAAGGATTTGATTATGTAGCAAGTTGTTGGGAAAGATTAGAATAATTAAAAAAAAAATCGTTCAGCTGGTAAGGGCATGTTTGGTTGATCTTCATATAATCGTTTTCTTTTTCCTTTTTTTTAATTTTTTTTTTTTCCTGAAATGGCAATGCCCGTGCATGACTGATGACTCTTGCGAGCTCTGAAAAGGTCACTCAATGAATGTTCTTTCCGCGCAATTAAATATTTCATCGAGCGTACGAGTCTTTTAAATGCTCTAAAGTTACAAGTTAAAACATTTAAGCGAATTCCAATTTAAACTAATTCGAACCATCATTTTGTAATTATATGTAGGTCAGTGCTACGTTATGTTAATTGTAACGTACATCCATGAGTAATGTTGCTGTGTGTGGATGTACGTTACAATTAACGTAACATAGGGACTCTCTTATATGTATACCTTCTGACGTATATTAAAATTTAACGGTATTCAAAAACTAAATTCATGATAAATTGACAAATGGAATGCAATCTAAAATAGACAATGTCTGCTTGATGCTATTGCTAGAAAGTTAGTTAACACATCTTTTTATAAGAGAATGGTTAGATTTTCAATTTTGATCAAAATATTAGCAATTTGCAATTAGGCAGATGTTATGTTACAAAATAAGGTAACAAACATAAGAAAAAGAGAAATGTTGGATATGAAGTTTAAAATATAAACAGTTGGAAATTAAGGCTAGCCTTAGTGAGGGAGTTGTGGGGAACTGAGACAAAAGGTATGGAAACTGATTCGGATACATGGTAAAACAATAATGTCTGGCTGTGATGTATTGAATATATAAAACGGTAACGGAAATAAATATTTGCTTGGTCTAAAGTGATGGGATTTCTGGAGTGTGTGTAAATCTTTGTGTAGAGGTTAGTTTAATAAGTGGAAAAGCTTTGTTTGGGGAAAAAAGGTAATGGGTATGCTTGGTTTTGATGTATATGTTAAGAAATTGGTGGGTAAAGCAGGACCGCAGCTAAAATAAAATTGAAAGAAAAATAAAGAACAAGCACAATAGAAGACACAATAAATTACGTGGTTCGGCTTTTAGCCTACGTCCACGGGCGAAGACAGAAAGAAATATTTTACTAGTGAAAAGGAGTTACAAGTATTTTAGTATTTTAGCTCACTTCTCAAAACCCCAATACACCCAAACTCTCTAAATCACTATAACAAGAGCTTATAAATTCAAGCTCACTAAACGCTCTCTCAACTGCTAAATTGCTCTCTCTTAATAGAATTGGATGTAGAAAACCAAATGAAGAGCTTCCTTTATATAGCCAAAATTGGCTATTAAAATAATAATAATTTTTTTTTTCTTGTTAAAATCGTGTTCCCCATTTTCTTCTTCAAACTTCTTCTTTTTTAATTTTCTTCATTCCATATTTGCTGCTGCCAAATTCTTCTTCTTCTTGTTTGAACAAATTGTTGCTGACCATCTAGATGGCTGCTTTATACCATATAGATGGCCACTTTATTTGACATTTCTCCCACTTGGAAATTTAATTGAGAATCAATTAATTTCCACACCATCCTTTCTGCTTCACCATAATCATGTTGCCTATGTTGCTGCTAGGCCACAAGAGGATCTACTCCAGATAAATTTATCAGTATTTATCGCCTTGGTCAAAACATCTGCTAGGTTCTCTTTGGTATGGATTTTCTATAAATCCACACTTCCATCTTCCACTACTTCACGAACGAAGTGATACTGAACTCCTATGTGTTTTATCCTGGAATGAAAGGCTGGATTCCTTGCAATGTGCAAGGCACTCTGACTGTCACAAAATACAGAAATTTTCTGTTGTTTGTGCTCGAGCTCCTCCAATAACCTTTGTATCCAAATAGCTTCCTTGCAAGCTTGTGTAGCTGCCATGTATTCTGCTTCTGTTGTAGATAAAGCCACAACGGTCTGCAGTTTCGAAACCCAGCTTACAGCTGCTCCCGCAAGTGTAAACACATAACCAGTAGTGGATTTTCTTTTATCAAGATCTCCTGCAAAATCTGAATCCACATAGCCCCTGACAGTAAATTCTGATCCTCCATAACATAATGCAACATCTGAGGTTCCTCTGATGTATCTCAGAATCCTCTTCACAGCTATCCAATGCTCTCCACCAGGATTCGCCATGTATCGACTGACTGCTCCCACTGCTTGTGCAATGTCCGGTCTTGTACATATCATAGCGAACATCAAACTTCCCACTGCTGATGCATACGGTACTCGAGACATCTCCTTCCTCTCTGCTTCATTGCTAGGACACATACTTGAGGATAATTTGAAATTAACAGGAAGTGGGGTAGAAATTGACTTACAATCTTGCATGTTGAAGCGTCGCAAGATTTTCTTCAAGTAATTTTTCTGTGAAAGCCAAATCTTCCTGTTATTTCTGTCTCGGTGAATTTGCATCCCTAGAATCTTGTTTGCTGGTCCCAAGTCCTTCATTTCAAACTCCCTAGCCAACTGTGCCTTCAATTCTTGGATTCGATCTTTGTTGGGGCCTGCTACCAACATGTCATCCACATACAACAGCAAAATGATGAAATCATTATCTTCAAACCTCTTGTAATATGCACAATGGTTTGAACTGAGTCTGTTGTATCCAAGGCTCATGATGAAGAAATCAAATCTCTTATACCAACACCTCGGTGCCTGTTTGAGACCGTATATAGATTTGTTCAACCTGCAAACCAAGTTTTCCTTTTCTATTTCTACAAAACCTTCTGGTTGGAGCATATATATTTCTTCTTCAAGTTCTCCATGAAGAAATGCAGTTTTCACATCTAACTGCTCTAGATGTAAGTCAAATGTAGCACACATCGCAAAAACTATTCTGACTATTGTGAGTCGAATAACCGGAGAAAATATCTCGTTAAAGTCAATACCTTCTTTCTGAGCATATCCTTTCACCACCAATCTCGCACGATACCACTCCACTTGGTCATTGCCATCACGTTTGATCTTGTAGACCCATTTGTTTCCAATGGCTTTTCTTCCA
>MKYO02031957.1:580479-635696 GCA_002013955.2 Citrus medica | reverse complement strand
TCTGACTTTTCTTTTACAGTGTTATCATCCTCATCTTTCCTTTGCAGTTGATCTTCTACAAAAATAACATCTCTGCTGATGACGATCTTGTGGGCAGTGGGATCCTACAGACGATACCCCTTTACTCCATCAGCATACCCCAAGAAGATACATCTTCTAGATTTTGGATCCAGCTTTGTTCTTTCTCGGGCATTGTACACCACGTACACAGGACATCCAAATGCAGGTAGACATGAATAATCAGCTGGCTTTCCAGTCCACATCTCCATCGCCGTCTTCAACCTAATGGTTGTAGACGGCGACCGATTTACTATATAACAGGCAGTTTTAGTTGCTTCTGCCCATAATGAATTGGGTAGACCAGCAGTCTTCAACATAGCTCTTATTCTTTCTATAAGAGTTTTGTTCATTCGCTCTGCCACTCCGTTTTGTTGAGGAATGTATGCCACCGTGAACTGCCTTTGAATACCTTCTTGCTTACAGAAAGCAAGAAACTCGCTGTCTGTATACTCTCCACCATTATCCCTCCTCAAGCACTTGATCTTTTTACCAGATTCAAGTTCCACCCGCGCTTTGTATTCTTTAAATACTAGAAATACATCTGACTTTTTCTTAATTGGATACACCCAACATCTTCTGGAATAATCATCAATGAAAGTCACCATGTACTTTGCACCTCCCATGGATATATCCGGTGATTCCCAAACATCAGAATGAATCAAGTCTAGAATGCATTTACTTCTAGCAATAGATCTACTGAATTTTAATCTATGCTGCTTACTTGTAACACAATGCTCGCAAAATGGTAAACTTATCGATTTGAACTCCGTAAGCAATTTTCGCTCAGAGAGAATCTTCAAACCTTGTTCCGACATGTGGCCAAGTTTGAGATGCCACATCATCATTGATTCTTCTCCATTTGACGCGACACACGCATCAGCCTCATGTAGTGTTTCTCCTTTAAGCATGAATAGATTAGCATCGATCTTTTCTACCTTCATTAATACAAGCACTCCTTTAACGATCTTCATAATTCCATTCTCTAAATGAGTTTTGTACCCATAACTATCCATTTGTCCCAAAGACAATATATTTTTCTTCAGGCCGTTGACATGTCGTACCTCCCCAATTGTGTGAATTGTACCATCAAACATTTTTATTTTGATAGTACCAATGCCAGCGATCTCCAAGGCATGATCATCTCCCATATATACAGATCCTCCTGAGATAGGTTCATATGTGTGGAACCATTCTCTCCGAGTGTTCATGTGCCAAGTAGCTCTTGAGTCTATAAGCCAGACATCAGATAGTCGTTTTCTACCTTCTGAAACAGTTGCTGCCTCGCTGTAGAGAATTTCGCCATCATCTGAGATACTTGCTACACAACCCTGAGCATTTGATGACTCAGGTTCTTTGCCCTCTCTTCTCTTCTAGTTCCTCCAACCCTCTTTCTTGACGTGCCATTTCTTGCCACAGTTGTAGCATTTAACATTCTTCTTACTTTTGGATTTTGATCTACCATGATTTTGACTCCCACTGGGGCCACGTTCCGTTGATCTCCATCTCGTCACCAATAGCGCTTCCGCTTGCTGCGAACTTGCTTGTCTGTTTTCCTTATTTTTCCACATGCTCTCCTCATTTAATACGGAGGCTGCAACATCATCGAAAACTAGACTATCCGCTGGATTGTTGTTTGTCAGGTTGATGATGAGTTGATCATACGAATCTGGTAGACTTTGAAGTAGAAGCTCTGCACGTTCATTTTCCTCTATATTATGACCCAACGTTGTGAGTTGTGAAAATAGAGTCTTTAAAGTGTTGATGTGGTTGGTCACCATTGTAGATTCTGCCATTCTAAGCGTATAAAGTTTTCTCTTCAAGAAGATTTTGTTGTGCAGTGATTTGGCCTCGTACAATTTTGTGAGAGTATCTCATATTTCCTTCGCTGTATTTTTCTCTGCCACACTGGATAATACTCCGTCTGCAAGTGCCAAGTGTAGATCAGAAATGGCGTTGCCGTCTACCTCGTTCCACTTGTCATCAGTTATCTCCATGGGCCTTTCTCCAATTGCTGCCAAGCAATTATTTTTCCTCAATACAGCTTTCATCTTCATTTTCCACAATGAAAAATTATTTCCGTTAAACTTCTCAATTTCATACTTTGCCGCCATTTTGTTGATAAATACCGCACACAAGCTAGTATACCACCTTGAATAGTTGTGAGTATGTGTGAGAATGCACACCAGGAAAGTTCCCAGGAAAGACTGGAGGGGTCACAATGGTCCCACTTAAAACCCAGACTCCTTAAGCTCTTATCGCCTTTGTGACAGAAATTTCCTAGACATGTACAAAACCACACAGTTGTTTTACTCACACCACTATTCCCTGCTTTGCACCGAAAAATTCTTGGATCGCTCCCACCGTTTCTTGTGAATAGTACCGTATACGTGAACAGTATCGTATACGTGAACAGTCCCGTATACGTAAATAGTACCGTATATGTGAACAGTACCCGACTCTAAAAAATACAACCAATAGCTCTGATACTACTGTTAGGAAATTGGTGGGTGAAGCAGGACCGCAGCTAAAATAAAATTGAAAGAAAAATAAAGAACAAGCACAATAAAAGACACCAGAAATTACGTGGTTCGGCTTTTAGCCTACGTCCACGGGCGAAGACAGAAGGAAATATTTTACTAGTGAAAAGGAGTTACAAGTATTGTAGTATTTTAGCTCACTTCCCAAAACCCCAATACACCCAAACTCTCTAAATCACTATAACAAGAGCTTATAAATTCAAGCTCACTAAACTCTCTCTCAACTGCTAAATTGCTCTCTCTTAAAAGAATTGGATGCAGAAAACCAAATGAAGAGCTCCCTTTATATAGCCAAAATTGGCTATTAAAATAATGATTAATTTTTTTTTTCTTATCAAAATCGTGTTCCCCACTTTCTTCTTTAAACTTCTTCTTTTTCAATTTTCTTCATTCCATATTTGCTGCTGCCAAATTCTTCTTCTTCTTGTTTGAACAAATTGTTGCTGACCATCTAGATGGCTACTTTATACCATCTAGATAGCCACTTTATTTGACAGTATAGTCTTTGGACCTTAGAAAATTTGACTAAGAAGAAGGACTAAGTTCACGTGCAGTAGGGTTAGACATGAAATCGATTAATGGTTTTGATCTAAATTAGTGAGATCATCCAAACAATGGAAGGTAATTTATTATGAGGTATGATTTTGGGAGGAACCACTTTCGAGGGCATTGATCTGCAATGATCAACGAGAGTTTAACATCAAGCTCAACATATGCATGCCATGTGAAAGGAATTTAGATTTATTGCAAATAGATGTAGACAATTAAAAATCTAGAATTAACAACTTAATTAATTTATGGAAATATTGTTTACTGTTACCCGGGGGACTGTTCATGGTAACTGTTTATAATTACTGTTTATCTGCATAAAAAATATTAATTTTCTAAAAACACAATAAATTGTAAAAATTAAATGACACAGAGATTTTTACGTTGTTTGGATTAATCAATTGTACATCTATGAGGGCACGCCCAAATGAAAAGTAATTCACTAAGTTGAGATGTTAAAACCTATGAATTTACCAAATTTAAGACTTGCACTTACAGTTTATTACCATACAGTTTACTCAACCTTAGACAGAATATACTTCTCTTGAATAATTGCTACCCTTCTTGATTCACGATCCTCAAAGACACTTCACAAAGTGATTAATAACAATTCTTTAATTCTTCAATGTCTAGTGATCTAAGATCTATATAGACTATTTACAAAGATGAAAAGAAGATAAGTAAATAAATCAATACAACATATGTGCCAAATCTGAATTCTCTAGGGAGGAGGCCAAAATTTGCTTTTATACTTTATGCTCTGTGTTATGTACTTTCAATTGTGAAATAGCTCTCTTTATATGGGTACTAGAGTTTCACAAAAATAACAAGTCTTAAAAGACTTAAATTCTTTCCAAATAAGAGTTTTTTTACTCTTATAATTCTTATGAATCTGAATAGAAATAAATCCGATCTTCTTGTCTTACTTGTCTCACAAGAAATATTTAGAACATTTAATGAACCTCCTGTTTGAACCAACTTCTTGTTCTAAATAGATCTCATGCGCCAATTATGAAATCACATCATTAATTGACTTGCTAAATTACACATCTAATTAAATTAGAAAATAAATATTTCTAATAAATTAGAATCTCACTAAATTAGATAATTAATAAATTAATTCATATTACAAGATATGCAATAAATAAAATTTCAATTTAACTAAACTTGTCATATGATGTCAACTTTACAAATAATGGACTTAACAATCTGCCCCTTTAGCATTCTTGTGGCAAAAACAATCCAACATAAGTCTTCCATGAAACTTGGTGCTAAAACATGAATATGAAATAAGCATAAACAACTATAAGGAACTAACCAAAATAATTGGCAATTAGCATATTAGTTCATTTAAATAAACCAAGGCAAGAATTAAAATAAAATGCTAATTTTATTGATCAATAAATAGAAAGGCAACATTAAGCAGAAAATCAAGAGCAATACAAAGATAAACTTCCCCGAAGAACTAGAAATCTGAAAATTTAAAAATTTTTAAACAAAATAAAAACTCCCCCTATAATTGAAAATACTACTCCCCTAATTCATTACATCAAGCAATTGAAGACTTCAAATGAACAATTCAATTACTCCCCCTCTTTTGCCAAAAGATTGCAAAAGGGAAGAATTTGGAGCAACTACAAACATAAATTTTATAGAAGAGTAATAAATAAATATAATCCAACACAAACAAGTCAGAAACATAAAGGAAAATACCAAAAACGAAATATCATGCATGATATTTTAAGAAACAGACACATAGTGCAGAGTAGAGAACTTCGAAATTCAACTGAGAACGAATGAAATATAATTAGAATGAGATATACATACCGTTAGAAAGCTTATTGAATAAGTTTTTCACAGGATTTTACAAAACTGAATTTGGAGTTTTATAGACAAAATTATAAGTAATAGAACACAACATACTCAATTGTGATTGGTAAAAACTTGTCAGTGCACTTAGAAAATAAAAATTTGAGTTTTGCTGAAAAATATATAACTTTTAAAATCTAAAAACATATCATCATGTAAGAACATGAGAATGCACATGCAACATGAAATGTTTATTTAAAAAAAATACATTAATAACAAAATTGAACAAGAAAAAGAAAAATGTGTCTAGGAATTTTTCACAATAAGCATTAATCCATGAACCGGATCATAACTCTGGCTGTCCCTTATCTTTTGGTGCAGATATCCATCATTCATCGTTTCCTCTTTATCTTTCATCGCTTGCTCACCAACCCGATCATAATTCTTTTAAATTTAAATTCCAAACTGCTAGTCCCAGCATTGCCTTCAAAGGAGTAGCTGAAAGAGGGTGCTTCACGATGGCACCATGGTTGTGTCTAATGTTTCATTGATGGCCGTGATAGAACTAAGTCCTTATTTTTTCAAGTTAATTTAATTAATGAGAATGGATATCTTAATTGCTTGGGCTTGTGTAGTATCTTAAAAGATTTGACATTTGTTTTTTTTTTTTTTTTTCAGTTGATTCGTGTTTAATCGCCCAAACTCACATTCCCTCTTCACGGTTGTCCACTTATTATCTTTAGTTGTGCAATTAACTTCCATCCGTTCGATTTCATTAGTCTAATCTGACGGATTATATAAGATAACAAGGCCCTTGTGGCTTAACTACAAATTATTCTTTGGAACACAATAATACATCAATCATAGGTCACATCAGACTTAGATATAATTAAAAAGAATGACTGTCGATACCTTAATGTAAGTATAGGATAATCCTTTGTTTCATAATACTATAGATACTTAATATTAGCCAACATAATAAAGTACCAGAGATCTTATAACTAAATTACTGGAGTAATTTTTTTAGGTTAACCAACTAAACTACTCTAATCTAATTATAACCATAGGTTGTCGGAGAAGAGTACCCAAAGATGAGAGGCGATAATTAGATATAAATGTTTTAAGGATGATGAACAAGATGGTAATAACGATGAGACAAAGATTGATGGCGAAGTTGATCATGTCAACGTAAAGAATATGGCGAGATGAGTTGATGACGAAAAAGTTTACAAAATTATATCATTATCGTTTTCCGATTAATTAAAAAGAATTATACAAATATTTGTATATCAACACATATTTTATACAAATTATTGGAGCCGACGAATACAACAACTTAATAAATTAAGCTAGCATTACAATTTACAAATGGATAGATATGAATTATTGTGTCGTAAAAGATTTGTTTACATGCATATTTAATGAAATGCATGGTAAAAGTCAAAAGTGTCAAACCAAAAACGGAGGTCGAGATTATAAGATTGAAGGCAAGCTTCCATTAGGAAACTATGCATCCATCCCCTCGTTATAATGCATTGCAAACAACTGATTCCTTTGGGAACACATTGGTGAAAAAAGAACCAGTCATTCAGTTTACTTGCATTACGACATTTTATTAGATTTATAAGATAAATATGATTTTTTTTTTAAAAAACTATAAACTTATTTTTATTTGACTACTGAACTATTTTCATTTCAAAATTAGAACTTGAAAAAAAAACCAAAATATTACCAGAAAATGAGTTCTCCAAATATGTATATAGATTCAAAACCTAATTCTATTTATTTCTGAGGAAAAGAAAATCATTTTTCTTCCACAACCAAAATAATCAGAACCCGAAATAAAAATCACTCAAGAACCTTTCTAGTTCAATCTGTCTATTGTTTATTCATGCACACATCAACCATTGGAACAATCCATAACTTCTGAATACTTCAAAAATTAACATTTTCGGTGCAAAACTAAATTAATAAGAGAAATGAAAATGAAAGGTTCGTTTTTAAATACCTTTATCAGGAAGAATGCTGAATTATCAAAAACAGAAGAGATAGGAGCTGCAGAAAAAAGATCCTAATACCATATCAACTAAAATTGTTTCTCTCCTGGAAATTGGATTCACCCGGAATACACATACCCCTTAATTTTCTCTTTATTATATACAATCAACCAATGGTTTGTTTCAAAAGAAAATATAAAGAAAGAGTAGTCTCAACAGTCAAGAGGCAAAATAAGTAGCATCCTGCTGTTAAAATCTGCTGACATAAAAACCACATGCATGCAACTAGTGCTTGTATTTCCTTTCCTCGTGAACACTGTTAAGTCGCAAACACCAAGAGACAGTAAAAGCACTCACCTTCAAAAGGAATTAGGTATGACCTGCTGCACATGAAGAGCTTAAAGCCATACCAATGTTGTTATAACTTCAACCTGATATTTCTCGCTACAAAACTAAATATAGCCTCTAATATACAAATGGTAAACAAAGCAATATAACACTTGAATGAGATTATTGAAAGTGCTCAGTAAGCACATTAAATCACAAGCCAAAAAAAAAAAAGAATTTGCAAATTTTTGATCATTTCTCCAATGAAAATGAATGATCTCATCTTTCAAATACCAGATGGCTTCACAATATAACCTTGGGAAGATGGTTGAATTGGTTGTTCATTGTAATACAACAGGTGTTCTGTTCTACTTATAATGCTGAGAAACCTCCCACGCGAGCTTATCCATGAACTGACATTTCTTGTCAAATCCCCAACCAGGGTTGCTCTGCAATGAAAATTTGTTAGATATGATAACCTTTTGGGCAAGGCATCTCAAATTAAGACGTGTGAAAGAATAACAAGGTTTGCGGTCAGTACATGCAATCTTTCACAAATATTATAGAGACAATCATTTTTAAACAGATTAAATGCATGTAATATATGGGCATCTCCTTTTGATAGGCATCTATGTCACCTACAAATGTTGTAAAAAGATAAAAAATCTTCAAAACTGCATAATGCCAAAGATAAGAGCAGTCTAACAAAGGGTTCAAAAACACATATTAAGAGCTTCAAAGTTGTGGGAAAAAAAGGGAGATAAAAAGAAATGATTGGATTAACTTCTACACAATGCACACCCAAAAGTTTTGCAGCCACCCAAATGTTGTCATTGCGGCACCACAACATGTGAAACCATCTCCCCGCATATGAAGATACAATCTCAATTCAATTATCCTTAAATTCAGTTTCGTCATATACCCATTCATCAAACTTTAATGGTAAATGAACAGCGGATATCATCAACCATGATGGTGTTTGTCACATCCAATTCACCAGAATTGCATTTATCTTTGCATGCCAGGAACAACATGTTACTGGATCCACCAGGAATTGCTTATTTATCTTCACATACACATTCAACCCATGTTTTCTCTATCACTCATACAAGTGAGCCAGAACACAAAACCAAATTAAAAGTACCTTATTGGACCTTTACAGAATGACAATTTTGAAACAGCCTCTAATTGTTCTGGCGGCCTCACAACCCATTACCTTTGGAGAATGTATTATGTAGACCACAGTGATAAATGAAGTACACCAATGAACAAAACATTCCCATATCAAATTAACTTCAAATCTTAACAAAACCACCAAGGAAAAGACTAACCTGAAGAGATAGCACTGCACGATTAGCAAACCGCTTAATAGAAGCTGGTGCACTCTCAGGAATAGTTTTTGCGACTCTTTCCAACTCCTCTCCTTGTTGCTTTGCAGTCACCCTATCCGGTCCACTATAGTGATCGACAATCTCTTTCAATAACGGCACTCTCTCCATTACTTCATTGACAGCTTCCTGAAAAAGGAAAGGGAAAAAAAAGAAAGAACGAAAGAAAGGTCAAAAATACAGTAAACAAAGTGAAAAATTGCACTACTCATTGTTAACCAAACATTTATTTTAGATAAAAGCACTAAATCATCATTTCTTAAATGTACAAATACAACTCCTTGTAGCTCAATATACACACTTTTATTCTAGTCCATAATAATTGTTACAGTTACTCAAGTCTTTTTTTTATATTAATGTCGTGAAAGCTTATTTGGGATGTGACTAAACATTAAAAAGGCCTGCAAGGATGTGGAAAATTTTGGCTTCACAATAGCAAGGACAACAATTCCATAAAGTAGAAAACACGTGAATATGCATATATGGTACATATCATGCAAACACTCATCACAAAAGCAAACTAAGACATTATTGAAATTGATCAATGTGGATTATTCCTCTACTAACTTCACTTATAGACAATAAATAATTGTATGCATACAGATATTCATGAATTTTAGGGTGCCAATACAACAATCATACTTTTCTAGGATGTCCTGGTGTCTCAATTCTTTTTTTGCCCCCCATACTAAGGAACTGGAAATTGTATAATTTAATGCATAAAGTGTTACATCTGTATTGCAGGGCAGTTCAAACTATATCCAAAAAAAAACAAAAGGTGAATAAAAAAAGTACGGAAAATTACAAGCCATTCAATTTAGTTACATTGTGGTTCAAACAGTTTTAACAATGCTATAACAGCTTTACTCTCCTTATTAAAGTTGCAAAATATCAACAAATTTTTTTTTTATATGTTCGCACCATGCAAAAGCAGATAAAAAACTCCATAATCAAACACAGTTCACCAAGAAACTTGTGAAGAACTAATTTAATTTTCCCTATTCCCTCCTATGGGATACACATCTTGCTTGATCTCCAAAACAAAGAAGTTTGGATCATGCAAAAGGGGAAAAATATTGATATGGTCAAGGCACTGAAATTTTATGATGCTAACGTTGCAAAAATTTGCATCAAACAAATACAAGAGATGCAGGTCACTTAGATAGCTTAAGAAAGCAAAACAGTTAACCTATCCTTAGAATCTTGGACGATAAAACTACACACTCCTAGGAATAAATGATGTCATCAAAGATGAAGCCTCTCAAATCCAGGAAACTAGAGACTTCAACTTCATGAGAAGTTAATTAAGATTTTTACATGGTAGCACTACTTGAATATCCAGCTTGGACAACGACCTCCTTAGAAAGCAATGAAGGACATTAAACTTGTAAAATACAATCTCCTTGAAGATCATAATCATTGTTCAATCACTTGAAACACTACCCACCATGTGATTAATGTAAATCAATCAATAAGAAATAAAGGAGAAGTCAAAGCACGAAGACTGACAAGAACCTTCACAACAACTAAACAGAAGATGTTCAGAACTTATGCACCAATAGTTCAATACTAATATAATCTCCACCAAATTTTGCTTACAACTATTTTCAATTTGTTTAAAATCATAAAAAAAAGGAAGATGAAGAAAGAATTTACCTCCCACTCTTCTTGACTTTGAATTCCCTCATAAGCCATCAAGAACGGTTTCATCTTCTCAAGTGCATCCCGTAGAGGAATAGGTGGTTTCTCATCTATATCTGGGTTTGTACCAAACTCCTCCATCAAATACTCTGGCTCAAACTCAATCTGCATTTGATAAGGCCATTATTAATGACCAAACATCCATACACCAAGTTAAATTTAACAAGTTCTGATTCAAAAACAAAAACAATATCATTATGCTAACCATGCAATTAGTGTGCAAGGCATCGATATAAGCATCCTCCATCGGAGAAGGAAGTACTCTACCACTCATCTCCTCAAAACCTTCAACTAACATATTCATTTTCTCAGCTCCTACTTTTTCAGCCAATTTCTCCCCATCGGCATTGTCTCCCAAGTACAAACCACCGAATCTTCCATCCTCATCATCCTCCATTTCCTGTCTTCGCATTCTCCCTCTTCCCTGCCCTCTCCCTCTCCCCCTCCCTCTTCCTCTCCCCATCCCTCTCCCCCTACCAGGCCCACCTGCACTAATCCCTTCACCTTCTCCTTCTTCACCCCGCGATAAAACCTTCATCGCCATTTTTACAGCATCCTCTTTACTCAGCTTGGGCTGAGCCGACCCAGTTTCTGCCGCTGGAGCTTTTTCAGGTCGGGGCTGAGGTTGGAGTCGGGCCCGGATATGGCGGTTTTCTTCCTGCGGGGGAGGCCCCGGTTGTTGTCGTTGATGCTGTTGTTGTTGTTGTTGTTGTTGTTGTGTTACTGCTGTCTTTCCACGCCCGGCACCAGGTAAGGTGGAGATGATACTTGATGGGAGATTGGGCTCACTCGGCGGAGTGGAATCGGTGGCTGACTCGTTCGGAGTAAATGTTCGGGGTTTTGCAGGTTGAGCTTCAGGCCGAGGTGACTCATTAGGATCTGAAGCGAAGGAAACTCGGCCGCGACCGGCACCGGACTTAACGGCGGTGAGGAAGGACGAGAAAGACGAGATGGACGGAGATGGGGCAGCGGAAGGTTGGCCGCGGCCGTGACCGCTTCCACTCGGAGGAGCCTGTGGCTGTGGGGGTGAGTCGGGCTTTGATTCCGATGCGGGCTGACCTGGCGCTTTCGACGGAGTGAAGCGGTCGAACGATGAGGAACCAGTGGGGACTCCGTGGCCACGGCCGTGACCGCTTCCACTCGACGGCGGCTGTCGCTGTGCCGATGACTCGGGTTTTGATTCTGCTGCGGGCTGACCTGGGGGTTTCGCCGGAGCGAAGCGGTCGAACGGCGACGAGCCGGTGGGGACTCCTCGGCCGCGGCCCCGGCCCGAACCGGACGAGCCAGAGCAGAAGGAAAAAGTGGTCTGACTGGTTACATTTGGGATGATGAAATTGTTAGGATTACTGATTCGTCTACCTATCACTCCTCTCATTTCGATTTCAATTCACTGATTTTTTAAAGGGGGTTTCTGCTAATAATACCAAAAGAGTAACTGTGATTCTAGTAGGGTTTTGATTTCATCGTTGTGTTCAAGGAGAAAAAAAGGAAAAAAAGAAAAAAAGATGATACGACGCCGTTTCAATTTGAAATCATCTGTTAAAGCGAAATGGAAATATTAAAAACACAACCAAATGTAATAATTAATATTCGGGAAAAAACTGTACTATATTTCACTATAATCTATTTTTAATGCATGTATATCATATTATGTTTTATGATTTTACTAGTATATTAAAATAATATTGCATAGTATTCTAAGGTAAATTGTATTATATTAATTTTTAATTATATTATTTTTGATACTACACTAAACTTCATTATTTTTATTGGTGACTAATTTAAATGATATATATTTAAAAAATAATATTTATTAGTATTTAGAAAAATACTATTAGAACTTTTTCATTAACACTTTTAGTATAAATGTTAAAAAATATCATAATTTTTTATAAAACATATGTAAAACTAATAAATTCTAAAATTTTCGACAGCATAACATTTATTTTTTAATATTTCTCAAATATTAAATTCTTGAAATAAAGATTAAAACAGATAATTCAATTGAATAACCTCTAAAAAATATCACAAAATAAATAAATAGTTGAAATAAATAAAGTTTGTTTAAAAGTAATCTTAAGACGATAGTATAAAAGTTAAGACATAGCACAACATAATCACAAAATAATAAAGTGATAAAATAATTACAATATAATCACCAAGAATGTGGGTGTGTTAAATAATTCAAGTACACAAATCAACATGCCAAAATAATACTTCAAAATATCATTGTTAGGAAATGCATACTCCCAAATCAAATTCCACCTCTACTCTTGTGCTCACGCATCCTAACATATGCCAATTTTTGGTAAATATCATTTCATAATACTTTAAAAGTTTTTACATTTGAAGATTTCTTTACCATTAAATTTAAGGTCATAAACTCATCATCCACATAAAAGTCTCATCGAAGAAAGCTTTTCAATAATATAATCATGATTTTCACTACTTCCAAAAATATTTTGAACAACAACATATTCATTTGATTTAGATCTCTTCCTCTATGATGATTATGAACATAGTGGGTGGCGGACATTGGAGAACTTTTATCGTCAAACTATTGTCATCATCATGAATGTCTTCTTGTAGTACTGTATTAGTCATATCAATTAGAATTTCTGTCAACCTTCCAATTCCATGGTCTTTTTCTAAATATATTTTTGATAGCCTCTTGTAATATGGAAATGACTTGTCCTAATTGTTGTATCTTTTATTTTGAATATGTAATTTGATTAAATTAATTTTTTTTAAATAAGTGATATCTCTAAAAACTCTTATTTCAATCGGCTTATTTAATGCATCACAAAGTATTCTTGGATTGGAGGCAGAGCCTTCATATCCAGACACCATGAAGATGAATTTTATATCTCGTAAACAAACCCCTAAAATATTTTTAGCAATCTTAGCCTTTCTTATAGGTTATCTTGGCTCATCAATCTTAGCCTTTCTTACACGAACTCTAATGTAAGTTACATTCTATGCCTCCAACCAAAATATACATATATTAAACAAATGGAAATTTTATTGGCATCCGAATATAACGAACTATAATCAAATATAAATAATTCATAATATGCCTTGAACCATTACCATCTTTTATTAGTGCAATTCTCACTACAATAAAACTAAGATATAGTAGCACGTAGAAAATGCTACTAAAAGTAAACCATATCACTTTAAATTTAGTAAATCTAAGCGAGAGTTTTAAATTTAGTAAATTTATAGGTTGTAACATCTCAACTTAATGAATTACTTTTCGTCTGAGTGTGGCCTCGTGGATGTAGTATTGACTAATCTGAACCACGTAAAAATCTTCGTGTCCTTTAATTTTTGCAATTCTCTTATGTTTTGAAAATTTAATATTTTTTATGCGGATAAACAATAATCGTGAATAGTAATTATGAATAGTATCAGTTAACAGTTCCGTAAATAGTAACTGTGAATAATATTTTCAGAGAATTAATTTAGTTTACTAATTTCATGCTTAATATAATCAGGTTAATTATATAAGATATTTTCTTAAGCTTCTCTCTGTTAAGTAATATAATTAATTAATTTGATTAATTAATTAGCTCTGGGATTTTAAAATTGCATACATCTATTTTAATAGATCTAAATTCTTTTCAAAAAATATATATCAAGTACGAATGCAAAGTATGTTTAATTATAAACATAGTGTGCCATATCAAAAAGGCAATGATTAAACCAAAAAAAATACTATTTAATTTTCAATTTGCATCGAAAACTCTTTTACAAGTAGTATTTATCCACATAACCTGTATTATCAATTGAAAATATAAATATAGTACACAAAATCACCCGAAAAGAGCAAATATAGTGATAAATTTTTGTAAATATTTCACTAGAAAAATTTAATTTACTATCGTGATTATTTTTGCTAAAGAGATTTCAACATAATATCTAAACAACTATAAAATGTTGGTTGTAGAAACTTTCATTTTAACTTATAATATTCCTCTACTCTTGTGCTCACGCATCCTAACATATGCCAATTTTTGGTAAATATCATTTCATAATACTTTAAAAGTTTTTACATTTGAAGATTTCTTTACCATTAAATTTAAGGTCATAAACTCATCATCCACATAAAAGTCTCATCGAAGAAAGCTTTTCAATAATATAATCATGATTTTCACTACTTCCAAAAATATTTTGAACAACAACATATTCATTTGATTTAGATCTCTTCCTCTATGATGATTATGAACATAGTGGGTGGCGGACATTGGAGAACTTTTATCGTCAAACTATTGTCATCATCATGAATGTCTTCTTGTAGTACTGTATTAGTCATATCAATTAGAATTTCTGTCAACCTTCCAATTCCATGGTCTTTTTCTAAATATATTTTTGATAGCCTCTTGTAATATGGAAATGACTTGTCCTAATTGTTGTATCTTTTATTTTGAATATGTAATTTGATTAAATTAATTTTTTTTAAATAAGTGATATCTCTAAAAACTCTTATTTCAATCGGCTTATTTAATGCATCACAAAGTATTCTTGGATTGGAGGCAGAGCCTTCATATCCAGACACCATGAAGATGAATTTTATATCTCGTAAACAAACCCCTAAAATATTTTTAGCAATCTTAGCCTTTCTTATAGGTTATCTTGGCTCATCAATCTTAGCCTTTCTTACACGAACTCTAATGTAAGTTACATTCTATGCCTCCAACCAAAATATACATATATTAAACAAATGGAAATTTTATTGGCATCCGAATATAACGAACTATAATCAAATATAAATAATTCATAATATGCCTTGAACCATTACCATCTTTTATTAGTGCAATTCTCACTACAATAAAACTAAGATATAGTAGCACGTAGAAAATGCTACTAAAAGTAAACCATATCACTTTAAATTTAGTAAATCTAAGCGAGAGTTTTAAATTTAGTAAATTTATAGGTTGTAACATCTCAACTTAATGAATTACTTTTCGTCTGAGTGTGGCCTCGTGGATGTAGTATTGACTAATCTGAACCACGTAAAAATCTTCGTGTCCTTTAATTTTTGCAATTCTCTTATGTTTTGAAAATTTAATATTTTTTATGCGGATAAACAATAATCGTGAATAGTAATTATGAATAGTATCAGTTAACAGTTCCGTAAATAGTAACTGTGAATAATATTTTCAGAGAATTAATTTAGTTTACTAATTTCATGCTTAATATAATCAGGTTAATTATATAAGATATTTTCTTAAGCTTCTCTCTGTTAAGTAATATAATTAATTAATTTGATTAATTAATTAGCTCTGGGATTTTAAAATTGCATACATCTATTTTAATAGATCTAAATTCTTTTCAAAAAATATATATCAAGTACGAATGCAAAGTATGTTTAATTATAAACATAGTGTGCCATATCAAAAAGGCAATGATTAAACCAAAAAAAATACTATTTAATTTTCAATTTGCATCGAAAACTCTTTTACAAGTAGTATTTATCCACATAACCTGTATTATCAATTGAAAATATAAATATAGTACACAAAATCACCCGAAAAGAGCAAATATAGTGATAAATTTTTGTAAATATTTCACTAGAAAAATTTAATTTACTATCGTGATTATTTTTGCTAAAGAGATTTCAACATAATATCTAAACAACTATAAAATGTTGGTTGTAGAAACTTTCATTTTAACTTATAATATTATTGATAACTCTATGAAATGAGAGTTATTACAGTAATTCTAGACTTAAATCAAGATCACTTAGAGAGTAAAGGACGTGTTTTTATTATATTTTGGTTATATTTTGCATAAACATTCATTTTAGTGAGTCTTAATAAGTTTTGCTTGAATTAGAGTAATTTGTGCTCAAAACATGTGCATAATTGTAGGTTTTCAGAAGTTTATAATTCATGAAGGGATGCTGAGATATTAGACCAGCAAGAGGAGGAAAGAATATTGCCACAAAATAAGTTAAGCAAAACCGAGAACAGTGCAGTGTTCTAGCCGTTGTCAGAGCAACCATTGCCGTAGCAATCCTGGAGCACTAAGGGAGAAAACTTAGCACGGGTCAGCTGTAGAATTACGATCTGCAGTTTTCTAATTTAACTCATACACGCCTGAGGCCTTTGTTTACTCTAGTTTTTAGTTATAAAAGGAGGCGCGCATCACATAAACCAGGGAAGAAATTATCATTAGGGACTTTAGAGAGAAAAAGAAGAAGAAGATCAAAATTGAAGAGGATGACTTCAGCAGTATTGAAAAATCCCGTAGAATTATTTGGATTCACTTTTTGCCGTTCTCAACTTATATCTTTCTTCTTTCTTTGTCTGATTTAACGTATCCCATGAACAATATGTTGATGTTTGCTTTTCTCTTTCAGAATATGAACTAAATTTGCTTGTAGTTGAGTGACGAACAATCTAATGGGTTCTTGACTGTTCTTATGAGTTGTTATGTCATTGCTGTAGCATTTTACTCTAGTAGCTATTATTATAACTGTTATTTCGGTTGATCACTCATTTAATAGTTCAAGTTAAGATAGAGCCGCAAAAAGGCTTGTCTTAGCAGATATTATTAAAGTAATACTTGATCTTAATTTAAGTTTCTTGGATTAAGTTTATCTTGAATCTCATAAGGGCTATACTTGAAGTTAAGATTTGTGACACACTAGATATAGGTACTCATCTTGTAGGGCGGAGAGACTAAAGGGTCATAAGGCCATGCCATAGGTAGAATAGCAACTGATCATTGCTAATATACTTAAGAGTGTGAGAGTTCCAATATGCGACAACTGAGGATGCAGATTAATTCTGCCCAGTGCTGTAACAACTAGTGTTAACTTGATGAAAAGCAATCAGTCCATAAAGAGAGTTTGATCATTCAACTACCATATTCTCAATTAAATCTTAGACACATTTAATTTAGTTTATTTCGTTACTGCATTGTTTTATTTAACTCTTTCACAATTATTAATTTTGATAGAACCTACTTTACATTTGTTAACTTCAGACTTAAGTTAGATTGTACTATTGTGATTGCTGTAGCATTTCTAGTGACATCAATCCTTGTGGAGACGATCTTGAATATTCATTACTTTATTACTTGTTGTGTACACTTGCACATTGTCATCAATAGCATTTGATTATAAAAATTTACCAATAAGTTTTTTGGCGCTGTTGCTGGGGATTGATTGTTTATTTTTGAAGTGTGAAGTAAATCTTGATAATGCCAATTTGATTTGATTTATTCTATTTATCGGCAGATCAACACTTGCATGCATAAAGACAGATCTGTTGTATTCCAATTTGATCTTGAGATTGAAAGGACTGTTAGGAGACTGCGAAGAGAACAAAGGAATTCAAAACTGTTTCAAGCATGGATAACTTGCAGGATGTGAGAAATTTGGACCCTCACGGGCCGTTACAACCAATCAACATTCAAGAATAGTAGAATGAACATGTTAACCAAAGACAACCAGACAACAACAACATTATTTACATGGCCGATGACAGGGATAGAGCTATTAGAGATTATGCTATGTTAACTTCTCAAGTTGTACACCCTGGGATAATCAGACTTGAAGTAGAAGCAGCAAACTTTGAATTAAAGCCAGTGATGTTTCAGATGTTGCAGACAGTAGGTCAATTCAATGGATTGCCAAATGAAGATCCTCACCTCCATCTTAAGTTGTTCTTGGAAGTGAGTGATGCTTTTAAGATTGTTGGAGCAACCCAATATGCTTTAAGAATGAGGCTTTTTCCTTACTCCTTAAAAGATCGAGCAAGAGCATGGTAAAATTCGTTACCATCTGATTCCATCACTACATGGAATGAGTTGGCTGATAAATTCTTAATGAAATATTTTCCACCGATAAAAAAATGCAAAATTACGGAATGAGATTACTTATTTCCATCAACTTGAAGATGAGAGTTTGTATGAGGCTTGGAAAAGACTCAAGGAACTGCTCAAAAGGTGTCCTCATCATGGCATTCCTTGCTGCATACAATTGGAAACTTTCTATAATGGGTTGAATCCTAATACAAGATTGATGGTGGATGTTTCTGCAAATGGAGCTTTGTTATCCAAATCTTACACTAAAGCTTATGAAATTCTGAAGAGAATTGTCAACAATAATTATCAGTGGCCATCAACAAGGCAACCAGTAGCAAGAGGAGCAGCAGAGGTACATAACATAGATGTAATTACTGTTTTATCAGTACAAGTAACCTCATTGACTAATATGGTAAAAGCCATGACATCTGCTCCAGCAGCAATAAAGCAAGTTGCTAAACTTTCTTGCGTATACTGTGGTGAAGAACATGACTTTGATAATTGTCCTGGAAATCCAGCATCAGTAAACTATGTGGGTAATTTCAATCGACAGCTTCAAAACAACCCATATTCAAATACTTATAACCCTGGATGGAAGCAACACCCAAATTTTTCATGGAGAAGTCAAAATCGAAATGCTCCAGCATTGAATGAACAAAATAGGAACATTCAACCACTGGTTTTCATCAGCAGAGTCAAGGGCAAAAACATACCAGTCAGGATCTAATCACTTTATTGGAAGCACTGATTAAGGAATACATTGCAAAAAAATGAAGTAATTGTGCAGAGTCAAACTGTATCCTTGAAGAACTTGGAGAACCAAATGGGACAACTTGCCACAACAATGAGTAGCAGAACTCAAGGAAGCTTACCTACCAACACAGAAGATCTTAGAAGAGAGGGCAAAGAACACTATAAAGTAATTAACTTCAGATATGGAAAGAATGTTGATATCCCTGTTGATGTGACTAAAAAGGGGATGAAACTTAATTCCTCACAAAAAAACTTAATTCCTCACAAAAACCCTTAAGATGGAAGTAAGTTACAACAACCCAACCATCAAGAAAGTTACAACAACCCAACCATCAAGACACTTGTGACAGAGACCAAGCTACATCAACTATGGAAGGAACTCAACCAATACATGCTAAAAAAGAAGTTGCAACACCAGTAGCCACAACCTACAACAAACCAAACAAACAGAGTTTGGCACCTCCTAAAGCTACCTAGCAATTTAGGCATCCACCCCCTTTCCCACAGAGATTCCAGAAGCAAAGACAAGACAAGCAGTTCAGTAAATTTTTGGAAGTACTGAAACAATTACACATCAACATACCCTTTATGGAAGCTTTGGAGCAAATGCTTAATATGTGAAATTTCTAAAAGACATCTTAGCACGAAAGAGAAGGTTGAGAGAATTTGAAATTGTTGCTTTAACAAAGGAAATCAGTCATATGCTCCAAAGTAAGATTCCTACAAAATTGAAGGATCCAGGAAGTTTTACAATACCATGTTCCATTGGAACTAAGTACACTGGCAGAGCACTTTGTGATTTGGGAGCTAGTATTAATCTGATGCCATTGTCTGTATTTAAACAGTTGGGAGTAAGGGAATACATGCCAACCACAGTTACCCTGCAATTAGCTGACATATCTCATGCATATCCCGAAAGAAAAATTGAGGATGTACTGGTGAAGGTTGACAAATTCATCTTCCCAGTAGATTTCATTGTACTGGACTTTGAGGCTGATAAAGAGGTACCTATTATACTTAGAAGACCTTTCTTAGCAACTAGGAAAACTCTGATAGATGTGCAGAAATGAGAGCTCACCATGAGAGTGAATGATCAGCAAGTCACATGTAATGCATTAGAGGCTATGAAGAACCCTGATGAGTTAGAAGATTGTAATTTCCTGAGTGCTGTAGATTTTGTTGTAGCAGACAGAATTGACAGATGCTGCAATAATGAGATCAACAAAGTTACCACATTTGAAAGCTTTGAAGAAGAAGATGTTGCAGCAAACCAGATAGATTGGATGGAAGGAAAGCAATATGATAGACATAACAGATTTGTTGAGCATCTGAGTCTTTTAGACAGGGAAGTAAAAACAACTTTACTATATATTGAATCACCTCCTAATCTTGAATTAAAATTGTTACCTTCAGATTTGAAATATGTTTATCTTGATCAAAACAACACACTCCTTGTAATCATCTCCTCTACTTTGGATGCAGGGCAAGAATAGAGTCTAGTAGATGTGCTTGGGAAATACAAAAGAGCCATTTGATGGACTATGGCAGATATCAAAGGGATAAACCCATCAATATGCATGCATAAAATTATGTTAGAAGACTGTTACAAGAATTCAGTGGAGCAACAGAGAAGTTTAAACCCTATTATGAAAGAAGTGGTGAAAAAGAAAATCATTAAATGGTTGGATACTGGAATTATATATCCAATATCAGACAATTCGTGGGTGAGCCCAGTCTAATGTGTTCCAAAGAAGGGAGGGATTACAGTGATAGCAAATGAGAATGATGAACTTATTCCTACAAGGACAATGACTGGATGGAGAGTATGTATGGATTATAGGAAGCTCAACAAAGCCAAAAGGAAGGATCACTTCCCATTCCAATTCATAGATCAGATGTTGGATAGACTTGCTGGAAAAAAAATATTATTGTTTCCTAGATAGGTATTCAGGCTATAATCAAATTGCTATAGCTCCAGAAGATCAGGAAAAGACTACATTTACCTGTCCTTATGGAACATTTGCCTTTAGAAGAATGCCTTTTGGTTTGTGCAATGCTCCGGTAACTTTTCAGAGATGTATGATGTCTATTTTTTCTGATATGGTAGAGCAAACTTTAAAAGTTTTCATAGATGACTTCTCAGTTTTTGGAGAGACATACAATGATTGTTTACACAACTTGGAAGAAGTTCTTAAAAGATGTAAGATGACTAACTTAGTACTCAATTGGAAAAAGTGTCATTTTATGGTGCAATGAGGCATAATGTTGGGTCATAAGGTATCCAAGAATGACATTGAGGTAGAAAAATTCAAGGTAGAAGTAATAAATAAATTGTCACCTCCTACTTCAATAAAGGGTATTAGGAGTTTTTTGGGTTATGCTGGATTTTACAAAAGATTCATTAAGGATTTTTCCAAGGTAGCGAAACCATTATGCTTATTGTTGGAACATGACAAGCCTTTTCACTTTGATAAAGATTGTCTTCAAGCCTTTGGAGAATTAAAGAAAGCTTTAATCACTGCACCAGTGGTTATAACACCAGATTGGACTTTACCATTTGAACTGATGTGTGATGCCAGTGACCATTCTGTTGGAGTAGTATTAGGGTAGAGAAATGATATGGTTTTTCACTCTATCTACTATGCAAGCAAAACTCTTACTCAAACTCAAATTAATTACACCACTACAGATAAAGAGTTGCTAGCAGTAGTATTTGCTTTTGATAAATTCAGAGCTTACTTGGTGGGTACTAAAGTGACTGTATACACAGACGATACAGCCATCAAGTATTTAATTTCAAAGAAGGATGCCAAACCAAGATTAATAAGATGAATCTTATTGCTTCAGGAGTTTGATCTGGAAATTAAAGATAGAGATGGGACTGAGAATCAAGTAGTATACCACATGTCGAGGCTGGACGCAGACACAAGTACATTGACAAGAAAGGACATCACTGAAACTTTTCCTGATGAACAGATGTTGGTAGTACAGCAGGCACAGGTGCTGCAGCAATCAAGATCTCCATGGTATGCAGATTTTGCTAACTACTTAGTAACTGGGTTGTTACCACCTGAGTTGAAGTTTCAGGAGAAAAAGAAATTTCTTCATGATGTTAGAAGCTACCAATAGATAACCCATATTTATATAAGTTATGCTCAGATCAAGTAATACGAAGATGTGATTCAGAGGGAGAAATTCCTCACATATTGGAGTCATGCCATGCTGCAGCATATGAAGGACATTTTGGTGGTCACAGAACAGCTGCTAAAGTTCTGCAATCAGGTTATTACTGGCCTTCTATTTTTAAAGATGCTTATGAATTTGTCAAATGTTGTGACATGTGTCAAAGGACAAGGAACATAACTAAGAGACATGAAATGCCATTGACAAATATTCTGGAAGTTGAAGTTTTTGATGTATGAGAAATAGATTTCATGGGACATTTTCCACCATCCTTTGGGAACTTATATATCCTTGTTGCTGTAGATTATGTATCTAAGTGGGTAGAAGCTGTATTATTACCTACTAATGATGCTAAAACAGTGGTGACCTTTCTTCAAAAAAATATTTTTTCTAGGTTTGGCACTCCCAGAGCAATTATTAGTGATGAGGGTACTCATTTTTGCAACAAAGTATTTGCTGCAACCACAGTAAAATATGGAGTCAGACATAAAATAATAGCAGCATATCACCCACAATCTAATGGTCAGGCAGAAGTGTCCAATAGAGAAATTAAGAAGATCTTAGAAAAAGTAGTGAACCCATCATGGAAGGATTGGTCTTTGTGGTTACATGACTCCTTATGGGCCTACAGAACAACATACAAAACACCACTTGACATGTCTCCCTACCGAATTGTTTATGGAAAGACTTGTCACTTGCCACTTGAGCTAGAGCATAAAGCACACTGGGCATTGAAGCAATTAAATTGGGATATACATGCTGCAGCAGAGCAAAAGAAGCTTCAGCTCTGTGAGCTTGATAAATTACAGCTGTTCTCATATGAAAATGCAAGAATCTATAAAGAGGGGACAAACAATGGCACAACAAGCATATCTAAAATAGGAAATTCAGCCCTGGTTAACTAGTACTGCTCCATAATACAAGATTGAGATGATTTCCAAGAAAACTAAAATCTCGATGGTCTGGACCTTTTAAGCTGCTCATAATTTACCCTCATGAGGCTGTTAATCTTCTCGATGAACAAACAGGCCAAGAATTTAAAGTTAATGGACATAGGGTTAAACATTACATACACCCAGTGGCAGATTGCGCAAAAGAGGTCTTACTCCTTAAAGAACCAAGCTATTGAACAGTCAAAGAAGGTCAGACTGAAGGACCTTAAATCAAGCGCTCAATAGGAGGCAACCCATTGTAGAGGCAGCCACTTCAAACCGAGCTTGATCCTCTCTAGTTTTGTTGAATGCTCTTTCTTTTATTTTAATTTTGTTATTCACTTCTGGCTATTTATTTTTAACCTTTCACATTATTGGACTCTTTACTTTTGTTATCATTTTATATCTTTATTTTTAATTTTTTTCTTTTCTAGAATTGGTTTTAGTTTTTGAGGGAAGTATGTGTGACAAATGAATTCCGTATTGACAATTGGGGTTGTATTGTAACAGAGTACAAAGGCAAGCCATGTGTCAGAGGCTATTGGAGTGGAGCATGTAACCGTTGCTAGAGCAAATACATGATTGCTGCAGCAACCGATATTACCATTACAGTAACTTAAAAATTAAAGCTTCTCACTTACCGTTGGAGATAAATCATGACAGATATTTGCATGGATTTAGATAGAAATTAAGGAAGAAAAAATCTCCGAAATTAATGCATTAATTTCTCTTGCCTATTTTTATGGGATATACTCATTATATTCAAAATATTTTCTTCTCTAATTTATCTTTCTTTACCGGATTTATCTTCATTTAAATTTAACTATAAAAGGGAATTACTGTGTGTAGTGACCTACGACATTATTCCCCTCTCCTTCGCAAGAACGACTCCAATAATTCTTACCACCATCTTCTCATTTTACTCTCAGGCATAGTTACCTTCAAATTGTTACTGCTATAGTAATGCCAAGGTATAAAAGAACAGCCAGCCGACTCAAAGATCCTTCACGCTTCCAGAGCTACCACGCGGAGGAAAAATATGAAGAATTAATTGAACTACGCAAGATTCTGGAAGAAAAAGGGTTTTAATTTCCAGAGTCATTCACCGGAATTGTGCAAATAGTACACAATACTGCAGCAAAGCGTGGGTGGCTAGAGTTTTGCAACCACCCTCGAGACCCTGTGCTGCCAGTAGTCAAAGAATTTTACGCCAATTTGGTAAGCCTTGGCCAGCACAACATTTGGGTAAGAAACACACTTGTTCCATTAGACTCTCTAGTTATAAATACTTTTTATAATTTACCTGCTAAAATTAATTATGAGTATGCCAAGTTGCTGGACAAATTGACCCCGAAAATATGGAACGCCAGCTTCACAACTCTTATAGTAGAAGGGGCATCGTGGGCTAATGAGAAAGGACATGTAATTAATATAATAGATTTAAAACCCATTGCTAAGGTGTGGGTGAAATTTCTAAAATCCAGGCTTATGCAAACCACCCACACCACTACTGTTTCACAGGAAAGGTTGGTTTTGTTATATGCTATTGTTCGAGGGCTTCCTATAGATGTGGGAAGCATTATCGAAAAAGAAATCAGAGATTGTGCCATGAAGAAACACAAAGCAGCTGCTTTATTATTTCCTTCAGTCATCACCAGCATCTGTGTAGTATCAGGTGTTCATCTTGATGCAAAGGATGAGCATGTCAAGAATGATGGTGCCCTTATTGCACGCACCATTGAGAGAATTGCTGGTGAAAGTGCTGGAGCAACAATTGAACCAGCTGTTGTAACAGGAGTAAGACGAGCTATTGGTTTAGAATAGACAATTCAGGTGTTGACCATCAGTATCACTTAATGTGCTGACGCTCAGCAGAGGGAAAACGATCGGTTTTAGGGCTGTTTACAGCACCTGGACAACCACCTACACCAATTTGCTCTTTACATGAAAAACACCAACCGGAATTTCCCTGATTCATTGCTCCAGTAGTATAATTTTGACACCAACACCACACATGCTCCAGCAGAAGTCAGTGAAAAAGCCACTGACACAAATTAACTAGAAGCAGAAGCTACAGCAGAACCACAAGCAGAGGATAAATCAGAAAATGCTGAACCATCTGATCAACTTGAGAAAGAAGGTGACAAGTCTGCAACTGACAGCTCACCCACTGAGGCAGAGGAAGATTCGGAGAAAGAACGTGAGGAACCCCCAGTCAGGACATCTCCCAAAATCAGGAAAAAGGCACATCATCCAAGAAGAGGAAGAGAATGAACCTGAAGAGGAGCCCCCCATTCCAGTCCTTCCAAGAAAGGGCAAGGAAAAAATAACAACCCCTCCTGCCTCCGAAGATGAAGCCGAGCAAGTCGATGCATAGCTAGAAGCTGCAGCAACTAGAGTAACGCGTACACCCACCAAAGCCTAGCAGCTACTTGACATCATTGCCGCCATCACAGTTGAGGAATAGGCAGCTGATGCACCAACCCCAACTCCTCCACAGGCCACTCCTAGCAAACATGTTCGTGTTAGTCCGAGAGGAGCCATCAAAAGCAAGGGCAGCACTTCTGGAGGCACTGCTACAACAACCTCGACAGAATAAAAAAAGACCAGATCGGTGTCAAGCAAGCAAGCTGCCCCAGCCGCAACACCTCCCACCAGCCCAGTGAAGAAAAAGACAAAGACATTATCCGCTACCTCCCCACAAGCTTCCCCAAAGGATAAGCTGCACAGTGCATCCAAGAAGCGCTGATGTCATCCCACCGTGTTGCAGCAATACTCAAACCACAGGAGAGTATCCCCTTCTTGCTAGTCAATTTATTTAATTCTGCAAAACTTTTCTTTCATTATGTATTCAATTTGTGTAGTCTTTTCTAAATGTCCTCCTCAATGTCCTTGTCAAATTGTGTGACTTTTCTGTTGCGTGCTTGTGAGGACACAACACCTTTTCAGTTTAAGGGGGATGTATATCTGGGTGCTTTGGATATATGTTTATGTATGTGTTGTGTGAAACTTTGATATATAATATTTGTGTATGGATTGGAAATCCTAATAAAGATAAATTGAGTGTTAATGGGCGGTTATAAGAATGCCGAGTAGAGACAGTAATAGATGAAGAGTGAAATTTTGTCCTTACACTTAAACTTTGGTGGAGTTTATGAGACTGCTGTAGCAGAGCCAAAAGAATAGCAAAGATCTTAAGTTTGGGGAGAAAAAGTTTGATTGATTGTGCTGGCTATGAAATAAATTCTGCTCCAATGGCTCAAGTTGCTAAGTAACCAGAGCTGAGTATGTACCCCATATGCAGAGTTGCGTTCAAAGGCAACAAGAGTTATGAGCAGTATATGAATACTCTCAAATTTTCATTCTTAAACTCAGTATAGTTTGAGTATGTGAGATTTATGCTACCCCATATATGAATAAAATTATGTTACTGCTAAATTACATGCAATCTCTTAGTAATGCTGTAGCATCTTTGGAATTCAATCAAAGTAACACACACACATTGTGGATAAAAGGAAGCTTAAGTTTATAATTGATTTACTATGGTCATTTTGCATGATTGGGATTGTGATATGAAGGTGGAAGAATCCTTTCAAATTTGATAAAAGAGCTAAAATTGTGTGTTGCATGCTTGTTTGCGTG
Source organism: Citrus medica (assembly GCA_002013955.2). Classification (NCBI taxonomy): domain Eukaryota; kingdom Viridiplantae; phylum Streptophyta; class Magnoliopsida; order Sapindales; family Rutaceae; genus Citrus; species Citrus medica. The sequence continues at coordinate 609,003 of MKYO02031957.1, read as the reverse complement.
AAGTGTTAGTATGTTGTCATTACTTGAGGACAAGTAAAGGTTTAAGTTTGGGGGTGTGATAACTCTATGAAATGAGAGTTATTACAATAATTCTAGACTTAAATCAAGATCACTTAGAGAGTAAATGAGGTGTTTTTATTATATTTTGGTTATATTTTGCATAAACACTCATTTTAGAGAGTCTTAATAAGTTTTGCTTGAATTAGAGTAATTTGTGTTCAAAACATGTGCATAATTGTAGGTTTTCAAAAGTTTATAATTCATGAAGGGATGCTGAGATATTAGACCAGCAAGAGGAGGAAAGAATATTGCCACAAAAGAAGTTAAGCACAACCGAGAACAATGCAGTGTTCTAGCCATTGTCAGAGCAACCATTGCTGTAGCAATCCTGGAGCACTAAGGGAGAAAACTTAGCGCGGGCCAGTTGTAGAATTACTGCAGTTTCCTAATTAAACTCATGCATGCTCGAGGCCTTTGTTTACCCTAATTTTTAGTTATTAAAAGAGGCGCATATCACATAAACTAGGGAAGAAATTATCATTAGGGACTTTAGAGAGAAAAAGAAGAAGAAGATCATAATTAAAGAGGACGGCTTCAGTAGCATTGAAAAATCCCGTAAAATTATTTGGATTCACTTTTTGCCGTTCTCAACTTATATCTTTTTTCTTTTTTTGTCTGATTTAATGTATCCCATGAACAATATGTTGATGTTTTTTTTTTCTTTCAGAATATGAATTAAATTTGCTTGTAGTTGAGTGACGAACAATCTAATGGGTTCTTGACTGTTCTTATGAATTGTTATGTCATTGCTGTAGCATTTTACTCTAGTAGTTATTATTATAACTGTTATTTCGGTTGACCACCCATTTAATAGTTCAAGTTAAGATAGAGCCGCAAAAGAGTATGTCTTAACGGATATTATTAGAGTAATACTTGATCTTAATTTAAGTTTCCTAGATTAAGTTTATCTTGAATCCCATAAGGGTTATACTTGAAGTTAAGATTTGTGACACACTAGACACAGGTACTCACTTTGTAGGGCGGAGAGACTAAAGGGTTATAAGGCCATGACATAAGTAGAATAGTAACTGGTCATTGCTAATACACTTAAAGGTGTGAGAGTTCCAATACGCGATAGCTGAGGATGCAGATTAATTTTGGCCAGTGCTGTAGCAATTGCTGTACCAATTGGTGTTAACTGAAATACTAACTAGGCAACCTAAAGGTGGGGTGAATTGTGATTTTAAAAATTAAGCTAAGCAAACCACACAACAAACCAATCTAATGCCTTAATAAATTCGAAAATAATAAATTTAATGAAAGCACAATAATAAATGAGCAAGGAAAGAGAAAGCAAACTCAAGAATTTTTATGTGGTTTGACAATCCCTGCCTACGTCCACGCCTCCAAGCACACCGGGCTTGAGGATTTCACTATCCGAGCCTTTCCAAGACTTCAAACGTTTACAATTGACTTCAAGGTGTCAATGAACCTTTACAACAAAAGATTATCTCTCCAATTTCTTCACCCCAAGTGTTTCTTACACTTGTACACTCACAATTTAATGAGAAATGAAAACTATAACAATGAAACTCTCTTTAAGAGTGGATATACAAATTGACGAACAAAGATGATTTAATAAATGATGATTTACAAAATTGAAACTCAATATATGTTGTGTGCAATTGTTTTTGCTTGCCAAGATTAGCAAAAATGAATTGGTTTTGAGTTTATATAGTTTGAGCTCAAAAACTAGCCGTTATGCACATTTTGGTCATAACCGGATTGTTGGTTATGGACATCTGGTTAGCCGCTTAATGTTACCGTTACAGCCACAATTTTGAATTTCTGAACATCCGGTATGCCGCTTTGTCAAATCCGGATTGCCGCTTATGCTCAGAAACTTACTGCCCAACAACCGGATTGCCCGTTTAACCATATCTGGTAAGCTGCTTTCAATTCGGATACATTCTACCCAACATCCGGCTTGCCGATTTTTCACATCCGATAAGCCGCTTGCTACAGTAACCTGTACGTGCACTATTTTTTAAAATTATAGTTTGACTCCAAAATTTTATAAAACTGTATTACGGCCCAAAAAATTATGAAACTTTGCAAATAAGTCCAATTTTAGAATTTCTAAGTAATGCTTTGTTAATCCCAAAACTTTTTGAAATTATGATATATCCCAAAATGTTATGACACTTTTCAAATAAGTTATTCTCCAAAATTTCAAGCAATATTTGTTGATTTTAAAGTTTTCAAAATTCTTTCAATAAAACCATAAACTTGAAAAATCATTTTTCAAGTTCATAAAATCATTTTTCCATTAAATATGAAACATTTATAATGTGAAAATAATAATTTATTTAAAAAGAAAATAATTTGAGCTTAAAAGATTAATCATTCTTAATCTTGTTTGTTATCATCAAAATCAATATTATGGAAACATGTATGTTAACAATCTCCCCCTTTTTGATGATGCCAAACATTTCATGTATTTAAAGAATGATTCCACAAATTGCTTCCCTTAAATATAATCTTCTCTTACAATTTACCAATTAGCTAAATTAATAGATTTAAATACATGGTCTCCCCCTTCATCATAAAAAAGAAAACTTAATTGGCAAAGAAAAAATGTAGTAAATTTTTATAAATTTAAAAACATGTATTCTTCTCCCCCTTCATCATAAAAAGAAAAACTTAAAGGAAAAGAATAAGAGTAGCAAATTAATTACTCATGTTTATCCGAGTAGAAATATCAACACATTCTCCCCCTAACAAAAAGCATTACCTCAAATACAAGTTTAGTAATATTACTCTCAAATTATTATAAATCATGATACAAGCCAACTCCATACACAAATCATCATTATCTCAAAATCATCAAAATCATCATCATAATCAAATATCAATCATTAAAAGAATACTCAAAGTGCATATTATTCTCCTCCTTTTAACAATATCGAAATGATATATTATTTTGTCTCCCCTTTGGACAATAAAAAAAAGGTTCAAAATGCATATTATCCAAAATCATATTATATGCTCCCCCTAAATATATGGCCAATTTAAAAATTTAACCAAAATGATTTTATCCAAAAACATATCATATTCGTCTCCCCCTATCAATCATCAAAACTTCAAATCAAGCACATTAGTTCAAAATTATCCAAAACATAAGTAAAGAGCATCACATATAACTATATCAAATCTATATAATTCAAAACAGACATATAATCCAAAATCATAGCAAACATCCATATAATCCAAATGCAAAATAAAAGAAATAAAACAGTAAATGTTGGTGTGTCCAAATACAAGTATAAAAGACTACTTGTGAGTTTGATGATGAAAAAAGGATTTGAAAAATGATTTTGGACACAAGAATGGATGGGGAATAAGTTATATGAATCCATTTGGATCGAAAACGAATGAGAATGATGGATTTTGGAGTGAAAAAGAATAAAGGAAGAAACAATTTTTAGAGAGAGAATGGGTTCCGGTTTGCGGAAATGAAGAAAAAGATTAATGGTTTTAAAATGTGTGAATTTGGCTTACCGTTTACCATAACCAGCTGTCCGGTTTTGAGGCAGAAAATTCCCTTTCGAATCCGGCTTACCGGATTACATAACCGGTTATCCAGTTGTGAGGTAGTGGCATGAAAACTATAACCAGTTTTCCGGATTTCACTAATTGGTTAGCCGATTAGTGTCCAGAATGTTACAAGCTGAAAACGGCTTATCGGTTCCCTTATCCGGTTGTCCGCATTTTTCCAGCAAGTGTGCAAAGCCAATCCGGCTTACCGATTGGCAATAACCGGCTTACCGATTGGCAATAACCGGCTGACCGGTTATGCTCCAGTGAGCACCAAAATTAATTTAGCTTACCAGTTTGCTAAATCCGGTTATCCGAATGTGATCCAGAGAGTTTCAAAAAGAAAAACGGTTTTCCGGTAGATAAGAAGCGATATACCGGTTAAGATGTGGAAAATATTTTTGAAATTTTGTAAGCTCTTAGACTTATATTATACACACCAATTTATTTTTGACTTAGAAATTGATTGATTTTAAATCATTTTGTGATTTAAAACATTTCAATAAGCCTTTTAATGCATGAAATATAAATGTAAACATATAACTCATCTATCATGCATACACATCATACAATCATGAAATATGTAAGTATTCAAAGATTAATAATTCAAGCATATCACTCATTTATCAAGCTTAGGCATTACATAATCATCAAAATCAAACAAATCCACATGATGAGTTGACAAGCTATCATCATAAATATATAACCATGGATCATGATAAAGTACTCAATGTTAAACACAATGATAATTCTATCATGTAAACATACAAGCATACTTTTGCAAATTCATTTATCATGATTCATTCAACAAAATTAATATGGTAAGAATTGTTACCAAAACAATTAAATCATCTTGCCTCATCTTTTTCTCCTATATCATACTCAAGTGATTATCCTCACAAGCTTTCATCAAAGAGCTTCTCCACCATTCTTTGATTGTGGTACCTAAAAAAAAAAATTCAAGTTGTGTGCTTTGGTACCCAAATACTCTTGGGTTCTTAAACGTTAGATTTAGTTCCTTTTGGAACCCAAATACATTTGACTCCATAATATACATTTCTCTTAACTGGACATCTAAAACTCATATGACCATTTCCATTACAATAATGACAAACAATCTTATGATCACTTGTGGAGGTAGCCTTAACAAAATAATTCTTATAATATTTTTGTTTCAAATAAGGCTTATACCCAAGTCCTCCTTTATTAAACACACATTTTTTAGTGCTTAGTAATTTTTCTAAGTTCTTTTGACCATTTGTGAATTTTAACACAATTTCATTGAGCTCATTACTCTTTTTCTTAAGCACTTCATTTTCTTTCATCAACTCATCAATATGTGATTTTTCATGCTTATATGAAATACTTTGTTTACCTTTAAAGATGCAATTCTATCATGCAACATTTTATTATCTAACTCTAGTCCTTTAATCTTTTCATTTAATGAATCATTGCATTTTTGTAAAGCTTCCTTTTCATTTTTCAAGTCATCTACATATGATTCTAGATGCTCATGTGAAGTGCTAGGTTTCTCATTTGATAATGCAACTCTATCATGCAATGTTTTATTCTCTAATTCTAGACATGTAATCTTTGTACTTAGAGATTCATTTTCATTTGTGAGCTTTACCATTTTCTTTTTAAGACATGCATTCTTTTTACCAATTTTTATCCAATTATCATGCAATTCTTTAAAAACATCATATAATTCATCATAAGTAAAAAGATCATTTACCTCATCAAGTTCATCATCCGATTCATCTCCATTTGCCATGAGAGCTAGATTTGTCATTTCTTGATGCTCTTCATCATCACTTGTTTCCTCATCACTATCATCTCATGTGGCTACCATTGCTTTCTTCTTGAGCTTGTTGAGAAGAGAGCATTTTGTTCTTTTATGGCCAGACTTCTTGCACTCATAACATTTGATCACTTCCTTCTTCTCCTTTCGGTTCTTGAAGTCTCTAAATTTTCTTCGCTCACCGGATTTCTTAAAAAGTTTTCTGAACCTCCTAGCCAGCATATCCATCTCCTTCTCATCCAGCTTGCTTTCCTCATCACTCTCATATTTCGCGGCTTTGAGAGCAATGCTTTTCTTCTTCTCTTCATTGCCTCTTTCGGCTGCCATGCCTCCCTCATAAAAAATAAGAGAACCAATTAAATCATCAATAAGTAAGATATTCAAATCTTTAGCTTCCTCAATAGCAGTCATTTTTTGTCTTCATTCCTTAGGTAGCGACCTAATAATTTTCTTAACTTTCTCGCGATTTGAAAAAGTCTTTCCTAGGGCTCCTAGAGTGTTCACTATGTCCGTAAATCTAGTATACATATAATACACACTCTCATTTTGTTCTATTTGGAACAATTCATATTGCCGAGTGTACCTACTAATTTTAGACTCTTTCACTTGATTCGTGCCTTCATAAACAACTTCAAATTTGTGCAAAATTTCATTAGCACTCTCACAACGAGATACTCTATGAAATTCTTTCTTATCTAGTACACAAAACAAGACATTTATAACTTTTGAATTTAGAGTAGCTTTTCTTTTTTCCAATTCATTCCATTCCCGTGAAGGTTTTGGAATATCTTCCCCGACTTCATTTTTAATCAAAAACATAAAAGGACCATCACAAACAACTTCCCAAATTTCATAATCTAGTGCTTGTAAATAAATTCTCATCCTAGTTTTCCAATACGGGTAGTCATTTCCGTCAAAGAACGGTGGTCTAATTGTGGATTATCTTTCCCTAAATGTTGAGTCATATTGGGTTGCCATTGATCTTTAACTATGGATGGTTAAGTCTACACAAGAGCACCTCGCTCTGATATCAAATGAAATACTAACTAGGCATCCCAAGAGGGGGGTGAATTAGGATTTTAAAAATTAAGCTAAGCAAACCACACAATAAACCAATCTAATGCCTTAATAAATTCAAAAACAATAAATTCAATGAAAGCACAATAATAAATTAGCAAGGGAAGAGAAAGCAAACTCAAGGATTTTTACGTGGTTCTGCAATCCCTGCCTACGTCCACGCCTCCAAGCACATTGGGCTTGAGGATTTCACTATCCGAGCCTTTCCAAGGCTTCAAACGTTTACAATTAACTTCAAGGTGTCAATGAACCTTTACAACAAGAGATTATCTCTCCAATCTCTTCACCCCAAGTGTTTCTCACACTTGTACACTCACAATTTAATGAGAAATGAAAACTACAACAATGGAACTCTCTTTAAGAGTGGATATACAAATTGAAAAACAAAGATGATTTAATAAATGATGATTTACGAGATTGAAACTCAATATATGTTGTGTGCACTTTTTTTTGCTTGCCAAGATTAGCAAAAATGAATTGGTTTTGAGTTTATATAGTTTGAGCTCAAAAACTAGCCGTTATGCACATTTTGGTCATAACCGGATTGCCGGTTATGGACATCCGGTTAGCCGCTTAATGTTACTATTACAACCACAATTTTGAATTTTTGAACATCCGGTATGCCGCTTTGTCAAATCCGGATTGCCGCTTATGCTCAAAAGCTTACTGCCCAACAACCGGATTGCCGTTTAACCATCTAAGGTAAGCCGCTTTCAATTCGGATACATTCTGTCCAACATCCGGCTTGTCGGTTTTTCACATCCGGTAAGCCGCTTGCTACAGTAACCTGTACAGTACACTATTTTCTAAAATTATAGTTTGACCCCAAAACTTTATAAAATTATATTACGGCCTAAAAGTTATGAAACTTTACAAATAAGTCCAATTTTAGAATTTCTAAGTAATGCTTTGTTAATCCCAAAAATTTGTGAAATTATGATATATCCCAAAATGCTATGACACTTTTCAAATAAGTCATTCTCTAAAATTTCAAGCAATATTTGTTGATTTTAAAGTTTTCAAAATTCTTTCAATAAAACCATAAACTTGAAAAACAACTAATTTCATAAAATCATTTTTCCATTAAATATGAAACATTTATAATGTGAAAATAATGATTTATTTAAAAAGAAAATAATTTGAGCTTAAAAGATTAATCATTTTTAATTTTGTTTGTTATCATCAAAATCAATATTATGGAAACAAATATGTTAACATTAACTTGATGAAAAACAGTCAGCCCATAAAGAGAGTTTGATCATTCAACTACTATATTCTCAATTGAATCTTAAACACATTTAATTTAGTTTATTTCATTACTACATTTTTTTATTTAATTCTTTCACAATTATCAATTTCGATAGAACCTATTTTACATTTGTTAACTTCAGACTTAAGTTAGATTGTACTATTGTGATTGTTGTAGCACTTCTAGTGACATCAATCCTTGTGGAGACGATCTTGAATATTCATTACTTTATTACTTGTTGTGTACACTTGCACATTGGCATCAATAGTATTTAATTATAAAAATTTACCAACAATTATACAATGATAGTTTTGAGTAGTTAATTCAAGTATGCAATTGATCTTGTCCTTAGCAAAAATTTTGACAAAATCTCCCTTAAAACATGGACATTTCCTAAAACTAATTACAACTTATATAACATATATATCATCTACTCAACACATCCGAAATTATATTTCCCAACCAACAACTACTACTACCATAAGTCATTAAACAAAAAACTTTTATTTTAACTTATAGTATTACATAATTCTGGTTTTGAGCAGTGAATTCAAATAAGCAACTGATCTTGTCCTTAGAAAAATTTTTGATAGAGTCTCCTCTAAAATATGGACATTTCCTAAAACTAATTACAACTTATATAACATGCATATCATCAACTCAGCACTTCCAAACTACAAGTCATTAAAAGCAATGTATGGTGCCTGAAGCTCATGTTGTCACATACATTAAAAAATACAAAGAAATGCTGGATAAATGTATAAAAGCTAATGGATAAGAATTAATTAAATATATGAATGACACAAATGTCAATTTGTAGAGTCTATAACAGCCCGATTAGCAAGCCGTACAACTATACTATCAATAGTTTCTTTAATGTATGTCCTATAAGGCATAGTGTTCCATAAATACTTCTCATGTTCTTTTGCTACATTTATCCAAATTCTCATTGCCTTTGGTCAAATAGGGATATGATGAACAAGTACTTTTGGATAACTTGAAGACCAATGCCCTTCAGTTACAATAACCTCTTAGCCATTTGAATCAAGCAACTTGCATTTAGTGATATCAGTCTTCATATTCACCCTCTAGCACACGGAAATAATAATAAAATTATAATTTTAATAAATATAATTAATTTGAATTTGTAGATAAATATTGTTGACTTTCAAATTGTTACAACATGAGTAGGTGTATTCAATTCATCATCACAATCTTTACTTGTTTGATTTTGACTTTATATGATAAAAATTTCATAATTTAGTTACAAAAGAATTATGCATTTATAAACTAAAAAACGAATATCTTATATTTCAATAAACATACACTTGAGCTATAACCATATCCTTCTGTGATGTTAGGGTTAATTATGCATAAGTAACTCATTTTCCAAGTGCCTTCACATAAGATTTATCAAGACCGATTACTTTTGACACAACATCATCTTTCAAATCACTTGAAGTAAGGTTTCAAGGATAATTTTCAATTTCATTTATTTAACGCTACAAATTTTCAGGTACAATCAATGTTATGAACAACCAATTATAGAAAAAGAAATATTTTGACTAAACAATTGATTTCTTTACTATAACATTAATAGAAATAAACAAAACAAAGTGCACAAGAATCTGATTCGAGCTTCTGAATTTTTTTCCTTCTTTTATTTTAAAGCTTCAAAGCTTCCAATAGAGAAGACAACAAGCCTTGCACAAAAAATATGAAATTTCCTCTAATTTTGTCATGAAAGAGGACTTTTTTTTGTCCTCATATGTACAAAAAGCACATCTTTGCAAATAACTCTACACAAGTTAATTGGTAGAAATTTTTTTCAATGGGTTTAATTTGTCACCCTATTTCTTCATGGCAAAGGCTAATTAGGGTATATTATAGGGGAAAGAAAAACCTTGATATCTCGGATCCTAAGCATCCGAAGTAGGATGCTGAAAATTTAATGATGCAAGCATGGTTGATCAACTCGATGGACGTGGAGATTAGTAGGGCTAATATTTTCTTATTAACCGCAAATGAGCTTTCGGAAGCCCTGATAGAAACCTTCTTTGACCATCGGAATGTGGCTCATCTCTTTAAAATCAAGTTATAGTTATGCAACTAAAAGCAAGGCAACCTGTTAGTGACTCAATATTTCAGTTCTCTACACAATATATGGTAGGAACTCGACCTCTACTATGTGTCTTAGTGGTATTGTTATGAGGATGTTGAAAAAAAACTGCCCCTTTGATTTCTTTTATGGACTCAACAAAGAACTTGATGAAGGTCATGGTACAATATTATGAAAGAATCCTCTGCCCTCTATTCGAGAAGCTTTTTCTATACTGAGGTGTGAAGAAAATCAAAAGAGAGTAATGATGAGACCGATTAAGAAACCCGTGACAGAGAGATCAGTACCGATGACCAAAAAGACAGATCAACTAGGCAACTAAAAGGGACATAAACATAGAAAATGTCCCTACTGTGCCTATTGCCATAAGAAAAAAATACCACAGACTCATATTAGAAGCTTCATGGAAAGCCAACAGATTAGAAACCAAAATGCCAACAAAAAGCAAATGGAATGGTGATAGAGAAAACTAATCAGGTTTCCCTCACAAAAGATCAATTTGAGATGCTATAATAGCTCCTCATATAAAAATAGCAAGAAAAGGGGAATGACATGCCCTTATTTACCTATAATGTAGCCTATACAGGCAACCCATTAGCCTCTAGCTTCCAGTCCCTCGAAAAGAGTCCTTGGATTGTTGATTTAAGGGCCTCGGACTATATGACAAGGTCTTTTCAATTTTTCTCTAGTTAGACTTTGTGCTTAGGTAATTATAAAATGAGGGTTGTTGATGGATCATTATCCACTATTGTTGAAAAAGGAACAGTAAAACTATCAGATTGTCTCACTTTTTTTCTTTTTACATGTCCTAAATTTTAAGTGCAATCTTCTTTCAATTAGTAGACTTACCAAGGATACAAATTGTGTAACTAAATTCGATGGTTCTAAATGCCTATTTCAGGATCTAATCTTGAGGAAGATGATTGTGAATACAAAAGAATATGAGGGGCTATACTATCTCAAGAATAAAAGGGCCCATGAAAGTACATGCTCAAGTTACTTAATCTTTTAAAATAATGTTGTGACACTATAAGTTAGGTCACCTTAGCTTTTTATATCCAAAAATCTTGTATCCTTATTTATTCAAAAATAAAGATGTGAGTTTATTACATTTTGAATTTTTTCAAATAGCTAAACAAACACATGTACCATTTCTTCCTTATGCCTATAAACCATCCCAACCTTTCTCTTTGATTTATAGTTATGTTTAGGGTCCATCAAAGTTAAGAACCTGTCAAAAACTAAATAATTCATTACATTCATAGATGACCACTCTAGGACAACTTGGGTATACCATTTAAAGGAAATTTTTGAAGCTAGACAAATCTTTAAACAATTTTATGCCATGGTAAAAACCCAGATTCAAATTGACATTTATGTATTCGGCATAAATAATGGAACCAAGTATTTTTTCGATTTTAGAGAGTTACCTATCATAAGAAGGATTGTCCTTTAAATTTCTTTTATTGGAATACCATAACAAAATGAGGTTGTGAAACGTAAAAACAGACACATTTTAGAAGTCGCTAGAGCGTTTTGTATTCAAAACCTATATACTAAAAATATAATGAGAGAAAACCATTCTTATAGCATCTTATCTTATAAATTGTATGCCCTCTCGAGTTCTTATGTTCAAGACATCTATTTTTTTTTCTTGAAAGCTACCCATAAAATCACATTGTTACCTCTAATCTTGCAATCAAAACTTTAAGTTGTACAACCTTTATATGTCTTCCAAGTCTTCAAAGAACAAAGCTGTCTCCTACAACTATCAAGTGTCTATTTCTAAGATATTTTCCCACTAAAAAAAGGTACAAGTATTATAATCCTCAAGAAAAGAAACTATTTGTCATCATGGATGTAATTTCTTTGAACATCAACTTTTCTACCCAAATAATTTTCTTCAGGGGGAGAATTTGAGAGAAGATAATTCTTGGGATCTTCTTGACATCTTAGAGCCCATTTAAACCGAGGTCTCTACACTAATTTCTTAGCCTACTAATAATTCTAGCCTAGAGCCTAATCTAGAACCGAATCTGCCTAGTAATTCCACCTTAGAAACCAACATGACAAGTAATTCTAGCTTAAAACCCAATTTTCCAAATGATTTTAAACTTGTCTCAAATCTTCCAAATACCTCCTCACTCAATTCAGGCTTTCTTTCTAGCCTACCTAACATCATAGAACCCAATCAATAATAGCGTCACTGAGGAATGAATGAATATAAGCCAATTCACGTTTGGAGGAACCAACAACTAGTTTTGTGTTTATTCATGAAGGAAGAATAAAACTCAACAGATATAACCATCTATAGGCCAAGTAGAACCAAGATCTGAACTAAGGAAGGGTTAAAACCCACCTACTAAGCATGCTGAGAACGAAGCTCAAAAGTCTATAGATTTGCCTATTGTGATAAATAAATAAAAAAGAGTGAGAAATTGCACATAACATCCTCTCTACAAGTTCATGTCATATACAAATCTATCTAAGGAGTGTAAAAGTTTTATGGCCAATCTATCTAATACCATTATTCCAAGAAACATCCTTAAAGCCCTTAAGTCAATGAGTATAAGAAAATTGTTCAAGAAGAAATGGCAGCTTAATAAAGAATAACACTTAGGATTGGTAAAGACAAAATGACTGTGAGGTTCAAGTGGGTATTTACAATCAAATGTAATGCTGATAGAAGTGTGGACATATATAAAGCAAGATTCGTGCTGAAGGGTTTTACAAAAATCGATAGGTGAATTACCTAAAGACTTTTGCCTTACTAGCAAAGCTTAATATTGTAAAGATTCTTCTCTCTCTTCTTATAAATTTGGATTGGTCTCTCAACCAATCTAATGTCAAAAATGCCTTTTAGAATACTCTGTCGATTAAAAATGTTTCTCCATGGCCTTAAACAGTTTCCTAGGGCTTGGTTGACCAATTTGGGAAAGTTTTGAAGATCTGTGAATACTTTCAATGCAAGCTAATCGTACTATGTTTTACAAACAGTCAACAGAAGGGAAGTTAGTTATTTTCATCATGTATGTTGATGACATTATATTAATGGGGTATGACAAAAAAGAGCTGGAAAGACTGAAGACAAAATTGGTTCGTGAATTTGAAATCAAGGATCTTGGCTCGCAACGTTATTTTCTAAGAATTGAGGTGGCTAGAACAGCTAAAGTTATTCTAGTTACACAGCAGAAATACACCTTAGATTTGCTAAAGAAAACTAGCATGACTAACTATAAACTTGCTGCCACACTAGTTGAACCAATCAACAAGTTAGGTCTTGAACAAAATTAGTGCACCTCAAGGAGGGGGAGATATCAAGACTAGTAAGAAGATTAATCTACTTTTCCCACATTGTACTTGATATTGCTTTTGCAATTAGTTTAGTGAGCTAGTTCATGCACTCTCTAAGAAAAGCTCGCTTAGCAACAGTAAAATTGATGCTTCAATACTTCGAAGTTAGCACAAAGAAAGAGACTTTATTTTGAGAAGGCAAAAAAAAAGAAAGTTTGTTAATGCTGATTGGGCTAAAAATGTCATGGATAAGAAGTCTACAATGCATTATTGTACTAAGGTGTAGGGTAACCTTATGACTTGAAAAAGTAAAAATCAAATTGTAGTGGCACAAAGCAGTGCAGAAGCAGAGTTTTAAGCTCTAGCACATGCAGTATATGAGCTTATATGGATAAAACATTTTTTTCAAAGAACTATAGTTAATCAAAGACAATCCTATGCAACTTTAATGTGACAATAAGACATCAATTAATATTGCTCATAATCTTTTCCATCATGACAAGACAAAACATATGGAGGTAAATCATCATTTCGTTAAAGAGAAAGTGGAAACTAGAGTTGTTTGTTTGGTGTAATTCTTACAGGACAACAAACTGCAGATATATTGACAAAATGAGTACTTGGACACAAGTTTGTAGGCAAGCTAGCGTGAAGAACATCTATGCTCCAGCTTGAAGGGAAATGTTGTAGATATTAGCTTTTTTTACAGCTGTGTGTTAGACTATTTTTTGTAAATACTAATTATTAGTAACTAGAGTATAAGAGATTTAGTTCTTACTTTTTAGGGATTAATTAGAAATATCCTAGCTATTTTATACCTTTTTTTCCTTAAGGTTTAATGTATATAAATATCTATTATTTCTTGTTGTATTATAATAGGATTCAAATAGAAAAATCTAAATTTACACAGACATTACCATATCATGAGCTGTCCGAGCAATTTCCTTACGTGTCGAATTTGCTTTTTCCTTATTTTTTTTGAACTTGTCGCTTTTAACCTATATTTAAAAAATAATTTTATACAATCAATTTAACAAACTAATGGCATAAAATAATATACAAGTAATATAAAACACATACTTTAAATTGATCACTACTTTTTTCTTTAACAAAGTCCTTTTACTCATGATTTAACTTGATGCTGTCAGGTCTGAGCTGCATCCTTTCTGCTAAATTTTTTGCCATCAATCGTTTTTGTACAAGCCTTGATTTTGAAGTCCTCTAAAGACCTACTATCTCCTTAAGTATGTAAGTTTTTTGCCATTCATTATCCAACTTGTACCTCAGCTATAATATAAAAATGCATAGCTAATGAAATAAATACTATAAAGAAAATAAATTTCATAATTTTAAATGGTAATCATGATAATAAAACTAACTTGAACACAATTGCATATAATATTTTTCCATTTGCAAAGGCACTTTTCTCCAATCTAAAATTGTATATGGTACAATCTCTTGAACAAAAACTTCTTAAAAATGAAGATAATGTAATATATCTTTCTTCTATTAGTTAGCCTTTTTTATTAAATTTGATTTCAATCCTGTCATCACCATTGATAACGATGTTCTTTGTTTTAGTAGGGCCTCTCTTTCTTTTTGATACTTTGGACTTCTCCAAATGAGCCGTAGTTAAATCCTTGGAATTTTCTAGCTAGATATTAGATAGTGTTTGCAAACATCTTTTTCTAGTAGCTGATTTAGGATGTAATTATTTTGTTCTTGAACTCATGTTAATTAATCACCGCTGAAGTAGCCTGAAAATAAAAAAAAAAGTTAGCATTAAATATATCAAATAAAAAATAATAAAAGAAAACTTATTTTAGCTAAGAAATTAAATAAACTAAATGTTGGAAGCATAAAATCTTACCAGTGGCCAATGCATTGTAACCATTTTCATATTCTATTAGAATATATGCACCATATAGAAATTTAGCAAAGATATTAACAAACTTAAAGTACAACATCAAATTGTTGAAAGATAACAAGAAATTAAAAAGAACAATGAAACACCAAAAGATACCAAAAACAAAAATAAACAGGGTACACCAATAACCTTTAATATCAGTAACTTTTTCATTTTCATTATCATTGTTTATATCCAGAGTTGATATATCTTTCAGCTCGAAAGTTGTATCGACATTCTCATCATACATGTTCGTACCAAAATATCCCCTTCGTGGTGCCTTTAGTAAGACATATCAATTTGATGTATCATTTTCTCTCGAATAAAATACTTGTTTCGCTTGTGATACTAGATTAAAAGGCTCTCTTTCATGCTGATTTTGACCTTGGAGTATATTAAATCAATCCTTATAACGTGCCCTTTATTTGTCCAATAGTAGTTGAATATTGGAATGTGAAACTTATGGTAATCAAGCTAAATTATCTCTCTTATGGCCCCATAATAAGAAACAACATCAATAACTTGTGCAATGTCTTTCACACTTGCCGTACATATAGTTGTTGCTTCAGTTGAAGTTCCATTGTTTTGTGTTGACATTTCAACTTCTCTTGTATAGAATCATTATTGATTAATAATATATCCCTTATAACTCATGGCCTATTTTCTGGGACCAAATGAAAGCCATTTAAATTCATCTATATCATTATTTGCATCATTGGAGAAGACATATGTACATGCAAAATTAATTAACCAGAAATTTATAACAAAGCTTCCAAATGCACAAACAAAAATTAAGTAGCATGTTACCTTTTCTTTTAACCATTTAGAGAAATTATCAGCATGTCTTTTCTAAAGTAAACTTTTATTTATTTTTCTAAAAATCTTGCTTGATTGCTTTAAGTCTTACAGATGCATCCTAATTGACAATTAAAAAAATAAAGAAAAATTGAGTAAAATTATAATTTTAACAAAAAAATAACTAATGAATTGTTTTAAGTACTTACTCTAAACATAGCTCTATTATAGCTATATTGAATAATACATGACAATGTTCATTTCCTAACACTTTATTACTTAAAGTATTTGATGTTCCCCCAAGATTGGACGACCTTCAAGAATCACATCAATAGAAAAATCTTCATTTTGACGTTCACAATAGCTTAATTCAACATTCTGATTCAAAAATTCACTATAAAAAGTCATGCATTCCTCTGCAATGTAGCATTGTGCAATATAACCTTCAGCTGTGTATGATTCCTAACATATCCGTTATAGATCTTCATGTTCTTAATGCAGTTATATGATGTTACAATGAAGTTTATTCTAAACAGAGGTTTTTACCTTTTAAAATGATACATCCATTGATATTGCACAGGTCCTCCAAGTCATGCTTCATGTCATAAATGAATTGACAATTTGATCATTATATAAAAAAATGTTGGAAAAATAAAATCTTTCAAACATACATAAGGTTTCATTGATTTCATCTTCAAGGTTTAACATGTCTTCTCTGTCAATAATCTTTTGGCATAACTTATTGAAAAATGAACATAACCAAAATATGGCCTTGATAGGTCCTTTAGTTAACAGCGCTTTCAATATTACAAGCATAAATTATTGCATCAAAATGTGACAACTATGTGATTTGAGGCCCGTAATAATACATTCATCAATTGACACAATTTCTAATGTTTGAGCTATACTCATAAGGTAATTTTAAGTCAAATAATCTTTTAAAAATAATCTTTTATCATCTTTGGTTAATGCAAACATAATCTAGCACCTTTATCAAATTTTGGTTGAATTTCTTCTCAAACTTCCATGGCTTCTAAATCTTTGCGGGCATTCAATCCACCCTTGTTTTTCCATTAATGTTTAATAGTGTACCAATTATACTCTCACAAATATTTTTCTCAATATGCATCACATCTAGACTATGTTGTAATGGCAATTTCGGCCACATTGATTGAAATCAAATTAGAAAAATCATTTGGATAAAATCAAAATATATTTAAAATATAAGTATATATATATATATATTCAGTGCTTTGTACCTTCCAATATGGTAAATCAATCATTATTTGTTCTAAATTCAAAAAAATTTAGAATTTTCATCACACTTCTTTCGTTTTTTGTTCACTTTCCCTAATCATTTTCAAAATCCTTCAAATCTTTGAAAATTTTCTTGCCAACCTTAATCCTCAGACGTGTTCTATGCTCCTCTCTTCCTTCAAACCATGTTTTGTTTTTGTTGTGGAAAGAATAAAATGTGACAGAAAACATATGTGGCCTTTATATGCAAATTTTCTACTAAATGCCAACCATTTTGAAGAAGTTCACTGCATATATTAGACATGCTTGTTTACCCTTAGTTTTACATCCAGAAGGATTTTCAAAAGCTAGAAAATCATTTATCATCTACATCAAAATTGCTTTCAAATTAAAAGACTCTTTAGCGAATGCATAAAAACATTCACTCCAGTTTCCCATAATTCTTTAAGGTCATCTATTAAGGGTTGTAAATACACTCAATGTCATTACTCAACTAATTAGGCCTCGGAATTAGTAAAGTCAGCATGATATTTTCTCTTCTCATGAATAACCAAAGAGGTAAATTGTACTGACAAGTATTATAGACCAACAACTAAATGCATTGCTCACATTAGAAAACAAATTGAATCCATCAACAACTACCTAGCTTAAGATGTTAAATTTTTACATGCTATGTTGTGGATTTTTTGTGTCTTTTAATTGAAACACTCTCTCCTTGGTGTTAAGGTTAAATAGTAATTAACAGTAACAAAGAAAATTACGAATAATCTACATGAAGTCAAAATTTTTATCTATGGATATCTCACCAATGTGTAAATACTATTCATCTAAACATGGTAAAGCTCTATCGCAGTTGTCAAATGATAATTTTATTTGTTTTCATTTAAGTGTCTTTAAAATATAATTTTTTAATTAAGGTCCATTCTTTTCTTTTCCATAGACTCAACGAGCAATAACCTTAGACTTTCCTCTTCTTAGCACCTTATACTTGAGTTAAGCTGCTTAATATACTTTCATGAGCTAATTTTCTCAATTTTTATACCTATCACTTTTGTAGCCAATACCTTTTCCTTATATATATTGTAGTTAAAATACTTGAACATAATGGAAGGACAAGATGACCTCTTGTAATAAAGATGTTCAAATTAGTAAGATTGAATCAAACGGTCAAAATTTCACAGAGAAGGGAGATGAGTTTGCAGTGAAGATAGTTTAAAGAAAAGGTTAAAGATGTATATGATGAAATTTGTCATTGAAAAACTTTTTCACATGTAAAAAACTAAAACAGAACCAAATCTTCCATAATGTTGTTGAAAAGGTATGATAATAAACTATTATTCTACATTTTTTCTTCAAACATTATATATACTAGTACATTCATTAAACAAAAAATAATAATAAAATTCATATTCTTATATATGTAAGATAAAGCCATGGATGGGGTTGATTTTTGTATTTTGTATCATAGATCGAACTAAATACAATTGAGAGTAAAAAGATGCATCCCCAAAAGCTCAGTCGTTACAAAAAATCTCCTTACAAAAATTTTTCCAAAAAGAGAAGCCGTCGCGACAAAGAGTTTGTTTTATTCAAACATAGAGCTTTTTTTTTTCAGAGGAAGAATGGTATATTTTACAATATATTTTTCATGAACAACTAGATGAAAGGGGTGTAAGTATTTAAATATGATCGTATTTGGTATGTTTGTATTTTAATGTTCTTATTTGTTTTAATCTACTGTTAATATGAGTGTATAATTGATATAGAGAAATTATTATAATGACTAAGCGACATATTGTTACTTGCTACTTAATATTGTCCCAATAACAACTAAAATATTCAACATTTGTAAGAATTATGCTAATATAAAAGTACTTTATTCACTATTGGACATTTGCATCTATTGTGACCATGTAATTTGCAACATCTACATTTTTGCAAGTTCATACCTTTATTAACCTTTGCACTAGGAGCACCTTTGGTCTCACAATCAATGGATATTTTATGATAATTGCATTTCTCTTTTCAGTGAACCATCTACCTCTTTTCTCTTCAAAAGTTCCACTTAACTCTGTCATCTCAGACTTGAATTGTGTGATATAACCCTTTAATTTCAAGTATCCAGCATCTGTCGTCGAGGCATAACAATAAATCTCATTGAACTCAATACTCAGTGACTTTTATCTAATCATTTTAAGAATATCCTTAGATTGATCATCCAAGGACTTCGATGGACATTAAACTACTTTTGCATTTTGACTCCATCTTCTATTAACAATGAATCAAGTATCTTATAAAGATGTAAAGATTTCATCACACAAAATAAATGACAACATAGAATATCGGATGATTGAAACTCCATGCATTTACACTCAAGATTTTGATCCTTTGGGTGGTACACCACAATCCATCTCTTATTTGCTTGTTCGAATTTAGTCAATTGGCATACAGGTTGATACCATGAAATAAGTTTCCTTGTGAATCTCATCATGAACCATGAAAATTAAATTCAGAGTGCAAATGCTCTCGGCATGCTTCTTAAAGCTTTCAAGATGGATATTGATCAAAGAACTAAATGCTTTATTTTAAATACATGCTGCAATTCTTTGTATCTTGTGTGTGACAAGGCTCGATCAACTCAACTTATGAAACAAATTCTCACAACTTTAACTTCTATTGAAGAAATTTATTCATATATGCATTCATTTGCTCACATCATTGTGTATTACGCATGTTAGCAAAAAAATGAACCCTTAAGAATGTTTCCACCCATCTATCTTGTTCTACATGAATTTTGTTAACCCAATCATTATTTTGGAAACCTTCTACCTCCACCATATTCTACCATTATTTATCAAATTATGTAGGTGTAAGAAATTCAAAAATAAACTTCATAAATAATCTTGTGAAATTAGGTTTATCACATACATTAGATTGTGCATTCCTTTATAGATGGAAAACACACAAATGATGTTAAGCTTCAAGAATGAGCTTTTTAATCGCCTTCCTTATTGCTTAATATCTCCATCAATCACCACATAAATAAGCTTTTTATTATCATAACGTACAACAAGGTTTCTAATGCCCATGTATATGTATAAATTGTCTCATCTACAAGCAATGCACATCTCAAAAAACATGTCGTATAATGATTATTAACTCTTACTAACATGACTAATGCCTTAAGGTACTCATTTGTCTTGTACGTATTATCGAAAGCTAACACGTCCCTGAAGTGTCGATAATTTAAATGAGCAATAGAATTAGCCTATAATAAATTTGCAAATCTATTTTCCTTGTCTACAGTGTCTTTATAGAAGAAATTTAGATCTATATCAACTTTTCCTTTTAAGTATGCAAGTGCAAATTCTGAATCTGTTTCAAGTATCAAAATCGACTTTCAACATCTAATAAGTTATATAAATCCTCTAATGTAAAGCATGCAAGTGCAAATTCTGAATCTATTTCAAGTATTATAGATCAACTTTCAATATCTAATAAGTTGTACAAATCCTTTAATGTAAGACCTATATTGTTATAGCCCCTTGCTTGATTGACTAAAAAGTGCATAATTTGACTAGTTTTAACAATAACAGTTTTCATTGAAGTAGCTTAAGCCATGTCACAATCTTTAACTAATTGATGGGATTGAAGGAACGTAACCTCTTAATCATTTTCCAACTCATATAAGTGTTCAGGAATAACAAACCAAGTACCAAGCTTCTTATTCATCCTCACTCTGAAAGCAACTGGATACTTGGCTCTCATAGTAACCCTCAATTCGCTAATTCTATCTTTCCTTTTAATATACTTTTTAGCACTTTCACCTTCCCTTTTACAAACCCAACGTCTTACATAGGTTTCACCATCATTACCATATTGTATATCATTCGTACGAATATTAAAGCCCATAACTTTCGAGTATTTACTATAAAAATTCTCAGTATCTATAAGTGTCACAAATTGACTCGTATTACATCTTCATCAGTGAGTTGTTCCATATTCTTCCCATTAAAATAAATGGAACATAAGGAATCAATGAAATTTCTAACCACAAAATTTCTTACCATTAAAATAACCACCACTCTTATTACAAATCCATAAAATTAATATAAGGAAATTTATAACCATGACTTGAGACAACCATTAACATGCTTGACAAATATATTCATTCACATAATGAAATAATATTTAAAATTAGTGCCACTGATCTTATACGCATAACACAAGAGATTGATTTCATATAGTAACTCTATATATTAATATGAGATCACTCTGATACCAATTGTTAGTTAATTTTTTTTTACAGTGAAAATATTTGGATCGCAATTCTCATACAATATATAGAATTACTATAATCTAGAAATCGTATATTTGCTTTTTCGTAGAAGTAATTTAGGCTCCAAATCACAATCCGTCACCACCAATCTTATTGGATCATGATATGTCACCAACAATTGTATTGCATTGTTGAGTGTTAGAAAATACATATTTATAAAGGAGAAAATCGTCATTTTACATTTCATGTCTTACTAACAACCCTTACTTTTATGTATTTAAGCTTCTTGTAATTTAATTACGTGTGTTTTATTTTAATTAAGTATTTTATGTATTTTAGGGGTATCACGGTCATTTCACAATAAAAGAGAGATCAGATGGCAAAACGGACATCACTTTTGAACTCAGGACGGTTGAAAACCTTAGGAGGAGCATAAAAGGAAAAATAGTATTGTTCACAGATACGGTACTGTTCACATGTACGGGTACTGTCTACGTTATTGTTCACGGCACGGTTCACATAGACGGATCGATGACGTGGCATTGACCGATAATGTGGCATTGACTGATGAGGTGTCACGATCCTGTTGGACTAAAATTCTTATGCACTGTTGATCGATGACGTGGCAGCATATCAGTGGATAAAAAATCTCATGTACGGTACATGCAACACACAGGATTATTTTCAACCAAACCGCGTCACTGTTTACCCGGGTCAAACCGTGCTACTCTTCATCCGCGTGGTCAAACCGTGTACTGTTCACGCAGACTGTTGACTGATGACGTGGCGCAATCCTGAGCTTCCAAACTGTTTTTAATCTGATGGCCACGATTTACTCAATGTATCTATAAAAAGAGGGCCTCCCCCCGCTAATTTGAGATCCCTGAATCCATTTTTGGATTCCATTTTCTGTAATTCTCTCTCCATCTTGTATTTTCTACGTATTTTAATAAATTCCTATTTTACCCCTAGTTCAATTATGAGTAGCTACTTTTCTTTCAAGCTTGGGTTGAAAGTGAAGTCTTAACATGTGTCATGGGCTTTATTTGGTAAATTTATTTTCTATTCCCCTCTAGTTTTTGTGGATGTTTTGACTTCTCGTCGACAAATTATACTAATCTTGCCTGGTACCGCTTTGGTTTCACCGGCCCCCTAGTACAAGGTTATTATTATTTGGCACGATAAGCCCTTAGCACCATATTGATTAGAGCGTGGTTCATGAGGTGTGGATTCCCCCCTCATGATTTAATTGGTATTAATAAGGAATATTTAGCCCATGATGCATGTTGATACGGATCCAGATACCCAAGTACGTCATTTCAATATAATTCTCTTCAATTTATTCTCGTCATTTCAATTCCAATTTTAGAATTTATTCTCGCCATTTTAATTTAAGTTTTAGCATATTTCAAATCATTTCCACCACAAATCCAATCACCCATTTACAAAATTAATTCTACACACAATTAAAATCCACCTCCTCGTGGGATCGACACTCGTCACCATTGATTTATACTACAATAGATTCGTGCGCTTGCGAATTCAATAAAATTTGCACAACAAATTTTTGGTGTCATTGCCGGGGAGGTAAGTAATTTTAATTCATAAAATTAATTTTTGTCAATAATTTCTTTTATTTGTTTTTGTATTTGTTTTTCTTATTAAAAAAAAGAAAAAAAATGAATCTACAATTAGAGGTAACAATTTCTTTTCTTTCTTTATTCTTTACAATTCTGCAATTTAATTTTTAAGTTATTTTTCTTTGTCTTTTTTATTATTAATTTATTTTTAGTTAATTTAATTTCACGTATTTTTTTGTGTATTTTTATAGTAAGGCTGTAATAGCGCAATAAGGTTAGTATCGTAATTTCTCCCTTTTATTTATCTTTACTTGTTTTGTACCCATCCTTATTTTCATTTTATTTATTTTGCATGCATGGTCGTAGGTCATTATTACCTAATCTTGAACCTATAGACCTTGAACTTGAAAAAACACTTCGCACACACAAACAAATTAAAAATATAATGGATTTACAAGCACCACAGGAGAGGCCATTTAAGGACTATTTTAGTCCCTTAGCTAATTTGAGCACATCATGTATAAGATACCCAAATGTAGCTGCTAGGAGTTTTGAATTAAAACCTAGTGTGCTAAATTGTCTCCCCACATTTTATGGCCTAGAAAATGAGGACCCATATAATCATCTTAATGATTTTCATACCATTTGTCAAACTTTTAAATATGAAAATTTTTCAGACGATGATGTTAAACTCAGATTATTCCCATTTTCTTTAAAGGATAGAGCTCGTTCATGGTTAAATACTTTGCCTGCTAATAGTATTGCATCATGGGAACAAATGGTAACTAAATTTTTAAATAAATATTTCCCAGTGCATAAAACCAATGCTATTCGCAGGGAAATCTCAGAGTTTACCCAGAGAGAGGACGAGCAGTTTTTCGAAACTTGGGAGCGATTCAATGGGCTACTCTTGAAGTGTCCACATCATGGGTACGAGAAATGGCACCAATGCCAATACTTTTTGGAGGGATTATTGCCAAATGTGCAAGAATGGCTAATGGCAACAAGTGGAGGAGAGCTAATGTCAAAAAGTGCAACAGAGATTTGGGAATTCTTCCAGCGACAAGCGGATAATTCCCAACAACGGAGTCGATCACTCAGGAATACTAGAAGAATTAAGGGAGTAAATGAGGTTCACATTGGCGAATCAACTTCAGGAATCAAAGAAGTCAAGGAGATGGTTGAAGGTCTTGCTCGACAAATAGCATCGTTATCGACTGCTAAATCAACAGAGCCACATGACCCTGACTCATACTCAGATCAAGCCAATGCCATTGGTGTAATGAGAAAGCCATCAAATTACAACCCATACTCCAACACATATAACCCTGGATGGAGAGACCACCCCAATTTTTCATGGTCTCAAGGATTCCAACAGAATGGACCAGCAGCTCCTGCTCCATCAATGCAACCAATTCCTCAAAATCCTCAAGCCTCTCAGCCACCATTTAGACCCTACAATCAAAACCAGAACTACTCTCAACCCAGACCATGGGAGGATTCATTCCAGAATCTCAAGAATGTTACTCACTCTACGATTGAGCAACAGAACCGCACCATTGATGGACTACGAAATGAGTTGAGAGCAGGCTTCAACTCACAAGCTCAATCAGTTTCAAGCCTCGAGAAGATGGTGGGACAACTTGCTTCTTCAGTTCAGACCTTGGCAATGACTGTTGAGAAAGGTAAGTTTCCAAGTCAACCAGTGCCTAACCCTAAAGGAGTGCATGAAGCAAGTATCAGTTCACCACAGCAGCATGGAGAGGTCAAAGCAGTCATGACCTTGCGAAAAGGAAGGGAAGTCGACAATAAAGTAGAGATGCCAATGAGAAAAGAAAATCAAATTGTACCTGTGAATACTGAGGACTCATCACCGGAGGAGAAAGAAGAAACTAACCCACGAGAGTATGTTCCGAAAGCTCCATTTCCTCAAAGATTAGCAAAAGGAAAGAAAGGAAAATCCACAGGTGAGATTCTTGAAATCTTCAAACAGGTAAGTGTTAACATCCCTTTGCTTGATGCTATTAAACAAGTTCCATCTTATGCCAAGTTTCTTAAAGACCTTTGTACTAAAAAGAGAAATATGCATGTTCAAAAGAAGGCATTTTTAACAGAAAACGTTAGTTCTATACTCCAACATAAAATTCCTTTAAAATGCAAAGACCCAGGCTCCCCCACTATCTCATGTAGCATAGGGAACCACACAATTGAGAATGCTTTGTTAGATTTAGGAGCTAGTGTAAATTTGTTGCCTCACTCTGTTTTCGTGAAACTTGGACTTGGAGAATTACACCCAACTCCAGTGGTATTACAACTTGCAGATCGGTCCACGAAAATACCTCGTGGTATTGTGGAGGACGTGCTTATTCAGGTAGACAAATTTTATTTTTCTGTTGATTTCATTGTAATTAACACTCAACCAACACATGATTCAAGGAAGCACATCCCCATTATTCTAGGCCGACCTTTCTTGGCAACTACGGATGCTCATATTCAATGCAGAACTGAAAATATACAGTTGTCCTTCGGCAACATGACTATAGAACTGAACATCTTCAACATTGCCAAACAACCTCACAATGCGGATGATGGAATTGTTGATGTGGATTTAATAGAAACAATAGTTGATAATGCTTTTCTTTCAAACTTCAGTGATGATCCTTTACAAACATGTTTAACTCACTTTGATTTGGATTTTGATATTGACAGATCGGTCGATGAGGTCAACGCTCTACTTGACTCAACACCATCCATGGACACTAGTAAATGGAAGTCAAGAGTTGAACAACTAGCACCATCAGAGAAGAAACTCATCTCATCATCAGAATCATCACCGAAACTCAAGCTCAAACCATTGCCCAACACTCTGGAATATGCATTTTTTGGAGAAGAAAGTTCTCTGCCGGTAATCATCTCATCATCCCTCAATGACGAACAAAAAGGTAAGTTGTTGGATGTTTTAAAAGAGCACAAAGGAGCATTAGGATGGACCATAGCAGACATAAAAGGTATAAACCCAGTAGACTGCATGCATTACATTCACCTTGATGAAAATGCTAAATCTACTAGGGAAATGCAACGTCGGTTAAATCCTAACATGAAAGAAGTTGTTAGAACAGAAGTCCTTAAGCTATTAGACGCAGGTATCATTTACCCAATTTCTGATAGTTCATGGGTCAGTCCTGTACAAGTTGTCCCCAAAAAGTCAGGAGTCACAGTAGTTACCAATGCTGATAATGAATTGATACCCACTAGAGTAACTACAGGATGGCGTGTATGCATTGATTATAGAAAGTTGAATTCTGTCACACGTAAAGACCATTTTCCTTTACCATTTATCGATCAAATGCTTGATAGATTGGCAGGCCATGAATTTTATTGCTTTCTAGATGGCTACTCAGGATATAATCAGATTCCCATAGCACCAAAAGATCAAGAGAAAACTACTTTCACTTGCTCTTTTGGCACATTTGCATATAGGAAGGTGTCATTTGGATTATGTAATGCACCTGCTACATTTCAACGATGCATGTTGAACATTTTTTCTGATATGGTTGAACGATTCCTTGAAGTATTTATGGATGATTTTTCTATCTTTGGTGACTCGTTTGATCAATGTTTACATCATCTAACACAAGTTTTGCAGAGATGTATCGAAAAGAACTTAGTCTTGAATTGGGAGAAGTGCCATTTTATGGTACAACAAGGTATTGTTCTCGGTCACATCATTTCGAGCAAAGGTATTGAGGTTGACAAAGCCAAGGTGGATCTCATTTCTAATCTTCCTCCACCCAAAACAGTCAGAGAAGTAAGATCTTTCCTTGGGCATGCTGGTTTTTATAGACGTTTCATTAAAGATTTTAGCAAAGTTTCTAGACCCTTATGCAATTTACTTGCTAAGGATGTACCTTTTATCTTTAATGATTCATGTCTTATGGCGTTTGAAAAATTAAAGCAGTTGTTGACATCATCACCCATCATTCAGGCCCCAAACTGGAGCTTACCATTTGAGCTCATGTGTGATGCATCTGATTATGCAGTAGGAGCAGTATTAGGACAAAGAGTTGATCGAATTCCCCACGTTATTTACTATGCTAGTATGACATTAAATGATGCACAGTTGAACTATTCAACTACTGAAAAAGAAATGCTAGCAGTAGTGTTTGCATTGGAAAAATTTCGATCATATCTCATTGGTTGTAAAATAATTATATTCACGGATCATGCTGCTCTTAAATATCTTCTCACAAAGAAAGATGCAAAAGCCAGACTAATTCGTTGGGTGTTACTTTTGCAGGAGTTTGACTTGGAATTCAAAGATAAGAAAGGCACAGAAAATGTTGTGGCAGACCACCTCTCTCGTCTCCATTTTGACACAATTACAGAGCCATTAATATTGAATGAGTCATTCCCAGATGAACAATTAATGAGTGTGGAAGTATTACCTTGGTATGCTGATATAGTTAATTATCTTGTTACAGGTAAACTTCCAGAGCATTGGACCAAGCAAGACAAGGCTAAATTCTTTGCAGAAATAAAGAATTTCTTTTGGGATGACCCGTATTTGTTCAAGTATTGTGCAGACCAAATTGTTAGACGATGCGTCCCAGAAAGTGAAATTCAGAATATCCTTTCATTCTGCCATGAACAAGCTTGTGGAGGCCATTTCAGCGCTAAGAAAACAGCGACTAAAGTTTTACAATGTGGTTTCTATTGGCCAACTATATTTCGAGATGCTTACACTTTCTGTTCTTCATGTGATAGGTGTCAACGAATGGGGAGCATTACACGAAGGAACATGATGCCATTAAATCCAATTTTAGTGGTTGAAATTTTTGACGTATGGGGTATCGACTTCATGGGACCCTTTCCCCCATCTTTTGGCCATCAATACATATTGGTTGCTGTTGACTACATATCAAAATGGGTAGAAGCAATTCCATGCACAACCAATGATGACAAGGTGGTGATAGCATTTTTGAAAAGCAACATTGTTTCACGCTTTGGATTCCCTCGAGCAATAATTAGTGATGGTGGTGCCCACTTTTGTAACAAAGCATTCAAAGCTCTTTTGACAAAGTATTCAATCACACACAAAGTGGCGACCCCGTATCATCCGCAAACCAGTGGCCAAGTTGAGATCTCCAATCGAGAAATAAAGCACATATTAGAAAAGACGGTGAGGCCGGACAGAAAAGATTGGTCATTAAGACTTGATGATGCATTATGGGCATATAGAACGGCTTTCAAGACCCCGATTGGGATGTCACCCTACAGGCTAGTGTATGGAAAAGCTTGCCACCTACCTGTGGAACTTGAGCATCGTGCATATTGGGCCATCAAGAAATTCAATTTTAACATGCAGCAAGCCAGCTCAGAAAGAATATTACAACTGGCATAACTTAAAGAAATTCGCAATGACGCATACGAAAATACTAAGATTTACAAGCAATGAATGAAAGTCTTTCACGACAAGCAAATTATGAGAAAATCTTTCACTCCAGGTCAGAAAGTGCTTTTATTCAATTATCACTTGCACCTATTCCCAGGTAAGTTACGCTCTCGTTGGT